>WYDK02000014.1:6569348-6600986 GCA_009867345.2 Toxicodendron radicans
CGTAATTCCGCTACAGATTTGATTTTATTATCTCCCTTTGCATGTTATTATTGTTTCCCTTAATTTGTTGTTTGTTTTTTTTCTTCTTTGGGTGCTTCAAGATTTTTGTGGCTTCCTTTCAAAGAGAAGAAGAGTATGGGTGGTCAACAACAAAGACCGCAATAATAAACTTGGGTTTCACTTTTTCTGTATAATTTTTAAATAATTGAACTCGTGATGTTATATTTTTTCCATTTCGTTGCAGTTATCAATATATGAAGTCATGCCATAAATAAGCTACAGGTTAAAACATCTATTAAGAGATCTTCCTTTCGTTTTCTTTGCAGCATCTCAGACGATCGATCGATATGATTCATTTCATATATCCCACAAACGGGCTGGAACAGCTAGCTTCTTTTGTTTTATCTTCTTACAGACAGTGCAAGCGAAACATTCACATGATGGAATGATTTCAAAAGACAAGGTGATTGCACATGCCATTGATGGTTGATGGTAGCTCATCGAGCACTGAAATATCTAAATAAATATTTTGCAGAAACTAGGTTGAATTTGAATTAATTTGGCCTGAGGGAAGGTCATGAAAATTCTGCATTAGTTGTACGAAGGAGGACGAGATGGCAGATGGGTGCTGGGCAGTGTCATTACTTTGCATTAACCCGTAGTAACAGTCAACAGAACTCACCTGATAATTTACCAGCCAAATTTTAACTCTTAATTATAGCATGTTAATTAATAAAAAGGAGAAATATATGTTCTTATATAAGATTTAGTGGGACTGTCATGTTATGGACTGCCACAACTTCATCCCTACTATTATCAGATTGCAAGACGAGGGCAATTCTTTATAAAATTTAAAATATATGTCGATGCATTTGAATGACAAGATTTGTCCTATGATGGATTGACACAGAAACAAGTAAGGTGCATAATGAAGTCCTTTCGGCTCAAGTTGGGGAGACATAATTGTTTTGTGTCGTTTTGTTCAGAGACTGAGAGATCGATGCTCTCTCTGGTTCCTTGCTTTCATCCAGCTATATCTCACGAACATATATAAGAGAACAGCAACATGCAAAAACATTTTAAAATCAAAACTAAAAAAATAAAAAGAAATTAATATCTTGATCTCTCATGTTGGGCATCAGAAGAAAGATTAAACATATAAAATCTTGGTGATATATGGCTGTCCCAACTATCAACTTACATTAGTCAGCAATTATGAATCTATTTCAAGGAGCAAGGTACTAATTCTGATTAATTTCTGGTACAGTGTACAGTCATGGCTTAGAATGTTGGACCTTGAAAACGAAAGCAATTCACGAGCCAACCTTCTTGTTTTCACTTCTTTCATTATCCCCTATACCTGATTGCACCAAAAGGTCCAAAACAAATATTTGACATATACTGTATATATATGTATATATATATCAATCTGCTAGCTTGTGAAGAGAGTTGAGAACACCTGTGACCTGAGACGTGTGCTTTAATGAAGAGATTCTCGAAGCCCATGAACAGAAGGTCAGGCCCATTGAATATTAAAAAAGGTGGGCCTTTATAAATAACAAATCTTACATTGTTATCCTTGCCGTGAAGCTCAATGCAATTGTTAAAGAAGAAGACAGTTAGGTAGGCGTTTTCTTTTTCTTTTACTTTTTAATTAGATGAAAAAATAAAAAAAGGTGGGGTGGAATTCATTTTTGGACACTCTTTCCTTTTGTGCAGACTGCAGAGAGTGACCAAAGGGACAAAACCGAAGCAGTTGGTGATGACACGTCTCGCACGTGGCTCCATCTCGACACGCTTGTTCTAAATTCGTTTGTTAAAGTGCACCGTCGTTTACCACTGCCTTGCCTCAGAATTCAATTCTACAGTTTCATCTACCTTCCGATCCGATCACACAAACCTTAATCAAATGCTCAATTTTCATAAACGAGAATAAAATTGAAAGGCTAAAGTGACGTTGACGTTGACGATGCAGAGACGGAGTCCACCGAAGCACAGACACGATGGGACTTCGCCGCTGCCTTTGGGGATGGATTGGAGCCCTCCGCCTAGAAAATGGGTGCGTTTTACCCTATTCTTTCTATTTCTATAATTCCTTGTTAACCTTACTAACTTAGTTTGACTTTTAATCTTGCTTCATGTAAATTTACAATGTAAAGTTTGATCGAAATTCTGTTTCAGTATAAATATAATAGGTCAATAATTTAATAGTTTGAATTAATCCTCTATGATCGTTCAACTATTTGTTGGTTAGTGTTTGATTGGGCACACGTGATTAGCATTGTATTGGCAAATTGTTGTATCATATTCATTAATGTTCAATTGAGCAAGGAAGTTTGATTCGGCGAGACCTGATTAAC
The DNA here is from genome assembly GCA_009867345.2 of Toxicodendron radicans. NCBI lineage: Eukaryota > Viridiplantae > Streptophyta > Magnoliopsida > Sapindales > Anacardiaceae > Toxicodendron > Toxicodendron radicans. The sequence continues at coordinate 6,571,709 of WYDK02000014.1, forward strand.
ATTGCAGTGGAAAATTGTTTTTTGTAAATTCAAATATATAAGTTCAGTTTTCAAATCTATGTCGTGGCTACTGTAGGATATGTACTGGCTTAATTTTTTTTCTAATGAAGGTTCTACTGGTCTCACACTGATTTGATAGTTTTTATTGTTATGCTTTTTTTTGCTTAATAGTGTGGAAGTGTATACCATAGCAAACTTAGAGGTTGAAAATGCTGATAGAGGTCATTCTTGAAAAACATAGAGGAGCCTGTTGGTAGAAATGCGACTTACTGTACTTGGAAAGAAATATATATAGCACTTTTTCCATGTATTATCATTTATGGGCATTTTGGCCAATGCCATTTTGCTTAAATATGCTGATTGGTTTTTCCTTGTTTACAAATTATTTGCCGACTAAATAATTTTAATCCCGAATTCTGATTTTTATTTTTACAGCACGGGCGAGACACTGTTTGGCCACATGATCATCGCACCGGATGGAGTTACTGTGTCACAATACCTTCGTGGGTTGTCTTACCAAAATCAAGAGATTCAGATCCTGTAGTGGTACTCAAATTGAATGACCCTCCAGTATTTGTCTATACCGAGGGTTAGATGTTGTATTTATTCTATCTTCTGAGGTTTAACAATACTAATTTATTTTCAAATGGTATCGAATATATTTTCTAGTTGTACAAGAACGGAAATTTTCTTTAGCAATAGGCAATGCCTTTGGCTTTTGTTGTTTGAAAATTTTCTAACCTTTTCTAAACATTAAATGTACTTGGTAGAGTTGATATAAACATAATAGTTGATTTTTCAATTATTTGGATGCTCACAATTCTTTTACAATTGTTATCTGGCTTTATACATGTTTTATGTTAACATTCTTAAACGGCAGTTTTACAGGGTTCAGGTTGGTTTACAATCGCCAGAAGGGATTACAACCACACGAGGAGTCTTAAGAAGATTTAATCATTTTCTGAAATTGTTTAATGATGTAAGTCTATATATATATTCTTTTCCCACATCTGAACTTCCGTTTCTCTCATATCCACAGGAAATTTACATGCACTTTGGTAACTTCACTGATCTAGTATCTTTATGGAAATAGAGTCCTTGCACTCCTTATGCTTTGAACATGTAATGCTCTTCTTTTAATGTAATATTTTTTATTATTATTTGTTTTCTGGCAGCTTAGAAAGGCATTTCCTAAGAAAAATCTTCCCCCAGCTCCACCTAAGGGACTGCTGCGTATGAAAAGCAGGGCACTTTTGGAAGAGGTAGCCAATGTGTTTTAGTCTCATTCTTTGTTTACATTAGTTATATTGCTATGATTCATGGAAAACTTGTAGGAAAAGTAGCTGTGTTATCTGTGTCTAACACTCCAATGTACAGTTAAGAAAACTTCCATTTAACCTGTAAAAAAAACATAGAATTATGAGTGTGCTCTGATTCGTCCGGGAATTAAATTATTGAAGCAATATTTTTTTTTTATACTGTGACTAATATTCTTAAAAGGCTTAGTTTTGTTGCAGAGAAGATGCTCTTTGGAGGAGTGGATGACAAAGCTGCTGTCAGACATTGATTTATCACGAAATGTTTCAGTGGCATCCTTTCTTGAACTAGAAGCTGCTGCGAGGTCTTGTATGTGCCATTTTACTGCATTAAGTGTAATCTGAAGCAATTATCTTGTATTCTACATTTCTCTCTCTCGTGAACGTAAAATATATAATTGATTCACTGTAATGATTTTTAATATACCATATTCTTCTTCATCTAAGTAATGCAAGTTGTTGTTATAATCATCTCGGAATTTCACTTTTTGCATTATTTTTTCAGCATTTCAAGATGCAAACCGCAACTCCTCAGAAGCAAATCCTTCTGGTAATAGCACTGTTCCTTCACTTCAAATGCCTACCCATTCAAGCTCAGCTCATACTGCTAGTTCCTCAGTCACTTCGGATTATGGTAGTGATACTGCTTATGAGACATCTGAGGTTGGAACTCCAAGGCTAGGAAGGGATGATGGTTCAGAAAATGGTATTGAGGATCTAACTTTGGATGAAGATTTGACAAGTCCTATAGAAAAGCTTGTGAAGTATGGTATGTCCAATATTGATGAGGGATTGTTCATGGGACAAACCATTCTAGAGCAGCTTGAAGGTTTTCCTAGGCATAAAACACATGCCCGACAACCTTTCAATGATGTTGTAGGGAAGGATACACATAATGGGAATGCTTCTAAAGCTTCATTTCTTGCTGGTGATGGAATGGACCTTTTCTCCGAATCAGAGCCTGCTAAGGTAATAGGTCACACACGAAAACTGTCAGCTGAAAGTGTTAGAAGCGACACAAGTTCTTTAAGAGGTAGTGAAATGTCAAACTCTGGTGTTCCAAATTCATCTATTGATGGCTCTCTTGACCTTCATGGATGTGCTGAGATTTCAAGTACCATGGACAACACAAATCTGCAGTTTTCAGGTGATGGACAAGTAGTTATTCCAATGGATCAGCGCCATAAATTGAATAGGGCTCTTTTGACTATGGAGCGGAGACTAGTAACTGCTAAAACAGACATGGAGGATCTTATAGTCAGATTAAATCAAGAAGTAGCTGTAAAAGAATACCTTTTGACAAAGGTATCAAAGCTATATTCCATTCTGGATCTTAAACTCTGGTTGTGTTGATTGACTGTGATCCGTAAGTAGACGTACGTTATATCTGGTTTCTGGCTGGGTAATGTACAATCCAAATCACAGTGTAGCTAAGAAATGTATAAATATATTTATATTTCAGTATCCTTTTTTATTTTTGCACTTTCAAATGTCGAAGTCAGCCTTTTAGGACCTATGCAAATGCAAGAGTTCTCCAACACAAACTCTACCACTCAAATACTTGCATAATTGCTGTTATTTTGAGCTATGTGGTTGCAGAAAACAACTGCATTAACGTCTTAGTTGTATGACTCTTTTTTATCTCCTTTTAGAGACATGTTCAATGTGAGACCTCCTAAATCTTGGGAACAATAATTCTCCTGCAATTTTGTTATTTGTTTGTTCATTCGATTACAAAGGTTAAACATTGATTTATCTGCAAATATATGAATGATTTGGCATAGATAAATCGTTTTAAGTATTAATTGAATTTTCTTTTATGCGTGAGAAAAATTACTTCTGCACTAACATAAGTCCGGAATTTGAGAAACTTCAAATTTTACAACAAAACAATTATATATACATATATATAATGGTGTTGTTATAACCTTTTGCATCCGTGCAGGTTAAGGATTTGGAAGTGGAACTTGAAACTTCTAAACAGAGAAGTAAAGAAAACCTGCAGCAAGCTATTTTAAGTGAGAGGGAAAGGTTTACACAAATGCAATGGGACATGGAGGAGCTGCGGCGGAAAGCTTTGGAAATGGAGTGGAAGTTGAAGTCAAGACAGGTTAAGTATTTAATGATCATTTGCATTCTCTAAAAAAATAAAAATAAAAAACTGCCTTTTCCAATTTCTTGTGGAAATTTTAGGTAGAGAAGATGTTTACTAGAGAAGCATGAGGAAAAGAGGGGCATGAGAAAGACAGTCTGAGAATATGTCTTATACCTCTTAATTCCCATTCAATTCCACAAAAAAAAAAAAAAAGTAATTTATAATAAGTTGTTTTGTGGTTCCATTTACAGAGAGAACTCATATGCATAAAAGTTTGATATGTTTTTCTATGGCTGAAAAGGAACATGTAATGATAAAGCTATTCCATTGTGGCCATTAAATAGAAAGAAATGAGTTTAAGTCTTTTTCTCAACTCGTAATTATGATTCCAATAATGATGTGAGAAACCATTACAGGATGAAAAATCAGATACAGGGACAACAAAAGAATCCACAAGCCAGGATAAAGACGCAGTGTCACAGGAGTTGGATGCTACTAAACAGCAACTTGAGATTTTGTCAAAGCAATATGAAGAGCTGGAAGCAAAGTCAAAAGCAGATATTAAAGTTCTTGTTAAAGAGGTTAAATCTCTCAGAAGTTCACATAAAGGACTGAAGCAAGAGCTTAGTCGAGTGCTGAATCAAAAATCTGAGACTGAGGTATTTGTTACTCTTCTAAATCATTTGTTATATGTGAAGTTCCTTTCTAGAAGAATTATTATTCTTACGATGTGGACTTGTATCCTTTAAGATTCTAGATATGTTATATTAGTCAAAGCCAAAGGCAGTTTATCTGGTATGTTACTACTTTAACTTATTGTTGTGGAGCTTTACAGATTCTTTATTTAAGTTAGATTGATTTTTGTTTTAGTACAATTTTATGAACCTTCTTGCTGTGAACTATATAGTTTTTTATTATTTTTGAATGTGGAGAGAGAATGAGAATAAAAATCTTTAATTGAGTTTCATAACTATTAAATTTCTATATCATTTTAGTAGTCCTTTCAATCTGTTTCATGATTTTACTTCTGCTTTGAATTGAAATGGTAGAAGAAATATTATGGATCCTGAACATTGTAAATATCTGTAGGAACTCCTTCAACAGGAAAGAGAAATGAGTGACAAAATGAAAACTGCTAGAAAAAAGCTGCTACATAAATGCAGGATTCTTCATAGCCGGTTTCAGGAATGCAATACTAATCTACTTACTGAAAATCAAGATAATTTTATCTTAGAATCTCCTTCAGTAGCAGATGCTTTAGAGTTGTTGACTACATCTGATGACCAAATTGCCCTCCTACATGCAGAGGTAACTTTTATATATACCAACGGTTTCTTGTTTATAATTATTGAACGCCTATCTGGATTTGATGGTCTTGATGCAGTTTATTGAAGTCCTGGGTTTATTCTTATTTTTTCTATATTTGAAGAGATGAAAATGGCAACTGTTAATATCTGTAGCTAGTCTCAAGAATTTTATGAATAATAGGTTTTAGTTCTGCCAACATCTTAGTTTGAGATAACTGTCAAAAGGCCAAGTTGCACTCTCGTGAATTGGGTTGTAGATTTAGAGTTACCAAGGATTTGTTGTCTTAAGAGATAAAATTGAAAAGACAAATATATGAAAGGGAAGGATATTTCTATTTTAACTGGTTTTCGTTATTCTTGTATTCGTTTCTTTTTCTTCATGATTAAGAACAATTTCTACAAAAAATTGATCAGGCACAACAGTTAGCTGAGGATGATGAAGCTGCTGCTCATGACGGCATTGATGATACAGTAACAGACGACGATTTGAGGAAAATGATAACAGATATCTTCATTGACAATGCTAAGCTGAGAAAACAGGTGAACTCTGTGATTCGTTGTGCCCTCATGTCGAGAAACAAGGATGAGGTTACCTCAGAAAGATGAAATGAGGCTGAATACTGTAATTTTTTTTTTTAGAGTATAATGATGCAGCCCATCACTTCTTCTAGAAACATATGGGAAACGATCATTTGCTGTTTCAAATGGTTGATGAGGTCATGAAAACCAGTAGTTTTTCTGTTGGAATTTTGTGATTCCACATATATAAAGTCTTTAGAAAAAAAGTGCCTTCTTACACTATTTGTTGTATTCCTGTACTGAGACTTGAATAATTCGTATAAACATGAAAAAGAAAATTATTAATGAAGTAGTACACATTTGTTTTCACTTACTGTGTTCATGTAACTTGCCTGAACTTAAATAAATGTATAGCAGTCGTGAAGAAGTCTGAACGTGAAAATTTAATGGGAATTTGGCCTTGTCCACATCTTTTTAGAAAGCCGCAGGCAGCATTCGCTATAGGAATATTTGATGAGCAAACAAATTTTCTTGTTTGACTAGTTTAGACGTGGGTAATTAATATTCACGCATACAACTGTAGATATTGAATCCCAGATATCTAACAGAGAGACAAGACAAAGGACAATAATTTCTTGAAATATTGCAAATTTTTTTCTAACTCTTCCTTCGTTTGAAACTGTTAACGGCATATAGCAGCCTAAAAAGAACATACATCTCACAAGAAAAAAAGAATCATACAAATGAGGCCTCTATGTGTGAACATAGTGACTCAAAACTTGGTAAAGGTAACCAATTGCTCGAGCATCATTTCTTTTGCTCCAAGTCAGCCCAAGCATCTTCCCAATCACAGTGAATCTGCAAAAACCCCATTCACATTTGATGATCAGCAGTAACTTAATCATAACACCAATAAATAATGAAGTTTTTTTAAACCAATATATATATATATATATATATATATATATATATATATGCAAGGAAAATACATGCTTTATATTTAACACTTTTTTTGGCCCCAAAAATCCATCAATTTCAAAATCATCAAAAGTTCTCTTGTTGGTTGCAACCATGAAAAGATGTATGCATGCATCCCTCCAATAAGAATATCAAAGGTCAACTTAGGTGTGCAAAGATTTCCAAACAAAAAAGCATATGCTTCTCTGTAAAGATGCCTCTACACCTTTTAAATCCAAAAAAGGTAACTCAAAAAGATTACTAATGTATTTTCTCTGTTTCTAAGAGTAATCATAAGTTAAATTCATTCTGAAAGGTACCCCGTACCATAACAATAATTATCTAATTCGCGAGGCTCCACAAGAATGTACAGAGGCGTTCCATTAAGTCTGCATTGTCCCTGAAAGATATGCCAATATCAGAATGCAAATCATATGATTATCAACTCTACAAACTTTGGTGGGAAAAACATATACAAAATGTATTACCCAGCAATACTTCATGCATACCTAATACAAGACAAAATACTGAACTCTCAAAACAATGGAAAGTTGCATTCAACTGATTTAACATGTCAAACATTTACTTCGACCATAAATTATTGAAGACTGAAAATCAGATTTTTGTGGTGTTCCTAGCTTGAACATGGAAAGCATCAAATGAAAAAGAACAAAACAATTGTAAAGATCAGTTGAAGTATAGTTCCAATCAAGTTACCCACACAATATATTCTGCTGAATCAAAATAATCATTTCCTCATATTTATTTCACATTCTCATCAAAAGAAATATAAAGAGTTAATAATGAAAACAAACAAAGATAGTATAAGCCTTACCTTGACCTCAGGCAACCCAATAACACAAGCACATTCCACAACTTCTGCCCCCATGCGTTCTTAAAACACAAAAAAACCTCATGCCTAAATAAAGTAGACAAAATAATAGTAGTAACAGAAAACAAAGAAGATAGATAGACCAAAGGCTCCAAACTTACCCAAAAGTTTTACTGCTGCCCTGAGGGTTCCCCCAGTAGCTACCAAATCATCAATTATCAAAGCCCGTTCACCCGGCTCAACGGCGCCAACATGCATCTCCAAACAGTCAGTTCCATACTCCAGCACATAGGCTTCAGAAATTACTTCACCTATGCATTCAACATTCCATGTTAGTTCTTAGATTGGAAAGCATGGACATGGACAATATAAGAACAGAAAGGCATTCAAAAAGGCCATTCGTTTTACAAATTAAAACAACATACCCGGCAGCTTTTTGGGTTTTCGCAAAGGAACAAACTTGGCACCAATGGCTAAAGCAATTGAAGGACCAAACATGAATCCTCGAGCTTCAACACCTGCGCAAAAAAAATCAAATATGAAATAAGAATGCAAATAAACCCAAGAAAACCAATCCAGAGACTATTGATTGTGGATCCATAACACAATCACATTGCGTTGTTGGCATCAGTACTTTTATGAAACCGTGAAATCAAACACTGACATACATGTGCAAATTCATTTCTTTCAATGTCAACAAGCTAAACTCCTACTTGAGTCTGATCAAATCCTAAATGAACTTTTGTAACTTATATGCCAAGTGAACAAAAATGCTATTAAATATGTATCTTTTGACAGTAGTTAAGATTGACCTTCAGTTTTCCAACTAGCTAGTTTCTGTGCATAAAAACACTACATTCAGTATTACGGAAAATACCCAGCCCATTACTCTCATCCTATAACCGACTAAAACGTTGCAATCCATGAAAGATCCTGACATAAGTTAACTGAATACAAATATTTCCCAGGGAAGGTCAGAAAGTGACTCAAAAAATGGAAGCACGAAAAAGTTAAATAAAACCACCAATTCTCTCTATGTTTTATTTTCCTCTTCTTTTTGATATTCTGAAATTCCTCAATTTGCTTCCTTTTTAAAAAATACAAATCAAGAAACAAAGTTTCATAAAGATAAAAATTTGTATAAAAGCTTTTCAAAGAGACCAAAAAGAGAGAGAGAGAGAGAGAGAGAGAGTTGGTGAGGTGAAGGAAATATAGAATGAATAAAATAAAATAAAAAAGCGTAGATAGAAACAAATGGATAATATAGTACCAGCAACAACAGAAATGCCCATGTCTCTGTAGCGATCGACAAATATGTCCACCGTGTCCTTGAACGCCTTATGATTCAACAACAACGTTGTTATATCTTGAAACATTATCCCTACAAAGAAGAAACAACACCACCCTTTTGACCAACGATAAAAACAATTAAAAATAAAACACAAATCAAAACACAAAAAAGTAACCTGGTTTAGGAAAGTCAGGCACCACCCGAATTGCTTCAGAAATGCCTCGCAGCCTTGGGTCTCCTTTGAGTCCATTCTCAGCTGCAAACATTTTGTTTCTCCTCTGTAGACTGAGTGTGGCTATGAACGAACAAATGGTTTTAGTTGTTTATGGAAGCAAGATTGATGGGTGTTTAAATGGGTTTGGATTTTTTACATGTTACGAAATTTTCCCTCCCAAACGGAGCTAAAAGATCAAGTCTCCCTGTTTTCTATGCGAGAGAGAAGGTCTGGACTCTGGTGAGTGTATTTAATACCAATATTTTGTCTATTTATGTTGGCCCAACCAAAGCACTACTGCTTCCTCTCACTGTCTTCCTCTTTCACGCTCTTCTTTACCGCGTTGTTCTCACGCTTCTTCTTGTCTTCTTCTGACCAAAATATTAATCCTTTTATGTTAAAGTTTGACCTGTTCAGATCCAAATCTTGACCGTCACCGTACTTTGAGTTTCAGTTAATTAAAGTTTAAAATTAGGTTGAAGGAAGGTGTAGTGAACGCGAAGAGAATGAGAGTGGGATAAAGAGAAAGATTAGACTGTTCAGTGTATCTAGGTTGTGAAACCTACGTTTTCCCAATCTAAAAAGGAAGATTCTATATTACAGAAGGTATTAGTATTAAAAGCAACAGTTTTCATTAAACTAATCTCATCCAACGGTTCTCATTAATTTTAATAATGATGTGGCTTTAAATGCAATAATAAATTTGTTATTACTGTTGCTTTACCCCTCCGTTCAGGCTTTTTGTAAAGACCGAGGAGAGGGAGATTTTGGTCATTTATAAGAAATTGACGGCTACTGATTGGCAGAGAATCATGTAGCAGAAGATTTTTAGATTTTCTAGATGGTCCCCCCCTTAGGCGTGGTCCATCACTCTACACCTATGTGACGTGGCGTATTTAACCAATCTGATCAAAGTAAAGCTGGCGTTTGATGATGATGGATTTAAAACTAAATATAATGAATAATATTACATTTATATATATATTTTTTATATATTATTATGTGTAAAAAAGATAATTAAATAATTTTAAATTAAAAATAAATTTTTTATTTAATTATTTTTTTATATAATAAAATTATTTAATTATTTTTTAAATTATAATAATATAAAAAAAATGATATAGGTGTATTATTACTCAAACATAATCTCCCTTACCCCTCCCCCCTTCTCCCTCAACTGTTCTAGATTTCTGCCACGTGCACAGATTCATGATCTGTTAAATTGTCTTTTACATATTAGACCATATATTGTTTCTTTATTATTGTGGACCCCTCGGTAGATACGGATGACGTCATCATATAATATTAATCAAATTCAATGCCTTATCTCCCTCTCCAACTAACCGCGTTTACCCTCATTTCTTTTTTACGGAAACTCCAAGTATCAGACACGTGTAGGGAACGCGCTTGGTTAGCAAGTGGCGCCGGATGTTTGAATCTCGGTCCCACAAAATATAAAATGGACGTACGAGATCACTGTTCATCGGCACGCGTGTGGTACCCTGATAAACATAATAACATGATCATTAAGACTTAGATACAACACCTCTCACATCTGTTAGATTACCATATCCCATGTTTCCCATCTCTTTTAAGGTTTGTACGGTGTGATGGGCGGCCAAGATCAATCGCCGTACTCTAATTTAAGATCAAGACCGTGAAAATTGGAATTCACCAAAAGATCATGCGTGATCTTCGCCTTTTCAACTCTGCACGCCAAGTCGAAGCCTTGGGGTGAGAGTAGTGATCGTATGTAGTCGACCCCATCACGCGTGGTGTAGGGACCCCACATCTCGAAGAGTTTGATTTTATTATTTGATGTAAATATATATATAAAAAAAAAAAAAAAAAGACGTTTCTGTTGTGTATTCTATTATGTAAAATTATGATATCGATGTTGATTTGAAATCTTAAAAATTTATTTGAGTTAAAATGAGTAAAATAATTGATAGAGATATGAGTTATGATGAAGCTTATCTGTACAGTGGCGGTGGCCACATCTGACTCTTACCTAATCTCAACTAAATCCTCATCTAAACTTTACTGGTTGTAATCATCAGACAGCTACTTTAGGTGTAATTTTCAGACTAAATATTATCCATTAAATAGTATAATAGATTCGTTAATGATTAAGCTAATTGTCGTAAAGGAAGGATATTTGAGTTGGGTTGGGTTGGGTTTCCATAGTACTACAAGAACAAGACTGAGTGATGTGTAGTTAAAGAATTTGATTAACAGGTGAGGTGGGGTGGGGTACACTATTAAGAACATTAATTTGTGGATTACCAGATTCTAATCCCCCTTGTCAAATATTATTTTAATCCAATTTATTCTGCAGTGGATTACATCTAATTTCGCCATTTCCTTTAGATCCCATTGTCCAAATATATATTAATATATAGTGTTTTCATTCGGGCCTACAATTTTGAGAAGTCAAATCCAACCCAAGGCCTGCAAAGTGACCCAGTGGGTTGTAGAAGACTCATAACAAGAGGCGCAACCAGCTTTCCACATGCAATGCTCCAATAATTTCCAAATACAAGTGTCTTGGACTTGGTTTTTTGGTGCCCACAATCTGATTTTGTAGAATCCAATGAATGAAAAACTTACAATTGTCGATGTGGGTTGGTTCTGCCGGTTTGAGCTACTCATTGACACTTTGGGTCATCAAAGTTCGAGTCTCTTTCAACGGGTTTGAGCTACTCATTAACATTTTGAGTCATCAAAGTTCAAGTCTCTCTGCAATCTCTTATGTAAACAAATATCTTGAACCCTGTTACTCTCTTTGGGACCCCACTGACATGTACTACTTCTGACAAAAAAAAAAAAAAAAACTTACAATCAAACTGCAAATTATTTCAATACCGATAATCAACAACAAAACGTTGGGTTAGTGGGTTGTAGTCCTGTAGACAGACCCATACAAAACCCACTTGACGATTTCAATACAGCACTATAAATTCCCTTTTTCATCCACAGAAAATTGCATATGAATAATGATATTTGTGATTGTCTCAAAAGTCAACTCACGCCAACAAGTGCCAAATCTACGCCACCAAAACAAAATCTACCAACTTTTGTCTTCTATGCTAAATTATGCACTAATACTCATCAACTTTATATGTTATTTGTAGTTAGTTCAAAATGGTTAAGACAAATTAGAAACTATGTGAATAGAAATATGATTTTAGGAAGTTTGGAGGACGGCAAATGGAGGACGTGTTGTGCCGCCCACACCTCTGCCTGATTTTGCCGCTTCTTGCAACTATCTATTTCGCGTTGTTTCATGTTGAAGAAGAACTTTACAATTTCTGATCATTTTCCACCATCTGCAATCGCTTTAAAATCTGTCAGCTCTCTTTGATAGTTATGGTTGCAAATTACTTTCAACAAGAAAACTGCTGTAGATTTGACTTCTGTTAAGGTTAAATTCAGATATTTAATTCTTAAGTAATTCATTTTCTCAATGAATTTATCTTGTAAGGCAAGAGTTTAACAAGTACATTGAATATATAGAAGGTAAATAAAATGGGATCGGGATTGTTAGGGATTTTGAAGAGGAATGATCGATGAGTCAATTAGTGATGACATCATCAATTTTCGGTAAAAGAAATGACCGTTTTACCTTTTTATTGTTAACTTAAAGCAAACTGTATTAGTTTAAGGATAGGTTCTCGGAATAATTGCAACTAGGAGTATCAACATAAGATTTCGCCAAAGGTGGGATCATGTAGTTTACTTTTTTATTTTATTCTATTCTAATCAAGAAATTATTAAGTCAGATATGATATATAATATAGTTAATACACTAAATTTTATATTATACAATTGAAGATGGAGGTGTTTGGTTGGTAATTCCATGATAAGAAGGAAGAGTATATTTATTTATATATATATAATTATCAACAATTTAAGGAGAAGGAATATTTTTGGTTTTAATTATCATTATCAAGGGAGTTTTATTGCAAAAGAAGCCTGTTTTAACGTGATGGATAACAATGAAGTGGCCAAGTCCTTGAGGTGTGAAATTATAAACTTCCCTTAAGTTAGTTATAGACTCAAATGAGTTTTCATAGCAATACAGAGTTTGCCACTTCCCTGTCTTCTTCCTCCACATTTCACTCGCATCGCATCGCTTGGCTCCAAGATTGCAGTGAATTTTCGACTTTGTAAAATCTTCCATTAACAAACAGCAACCAACTATGGGCTAGTTTTCAACATTTTGATTTGTTAAAGAGCTTCATATGACTATGAGCAGCCATTATAAGACCTTGAAAAAGATTTTCCTACTTATATTTTTCAGTACTACCTATCTGGTTCTGGTTGGTTCCTCAGTTGAAAGTAGCAGAAAAAATTCTCCCATTAATTTGATTGCTTGGTTAAATAAATATATAATTGTTTGATCTATTAATCTATTTATACCCACCATCCATTAAACAGGTAGAAGTATATGAAGCAAGCATATAATCAACAATCACAAGTTTGATAAGTGGATTTCACCCTAAAATTAGATAACTCAGTAATAACACAAGGAATAATAAGAATTAGGAGAGGATTGTATTATTACACTTACATTGTTTGATTACAGAAATCAACAGAATACAATTAACAATTTATTGAACAGGAAGGACCTTGTTGACAATTTCTTGACTCAGAGCAGCAATTTGAGAATCAAGAGACTTAACAGTATCGTCCTTTTGCTTCTCCAATTTAGCCAAAGCCTCCAGAAGCTCTGCCTCCACTTTCTTTCTTCCTTCACTCAGTTTCTGCTCAACTTCCAACTCTGTCTCCTTCTTCATCTTACTCAAAGCCGCTGATATTTCAGCTCTCGCAGCTCTCATTATGGCAGCAGCTTGTTCCTCCAACTGCTTCACCTCCTCGGAAGTGTCCTTTACGCTGTTAAGCTTCTCTTTAATAGCGGCGTCTCTCTCGTCCATGAACTTTCCCAGTGGAGTGTAGTAAATCTTGTCGAGAGCGAACATGAGGAGCAAGAATTCAACCATGATGATTGGTAGAGTTAAGTTGAAATCAAAAAGCGCGGCCTTTTCGATTTCGGCGGCCAAAGAAGGAGGTGTAAAAGTCAAGGAAGTGACGGCGAGGAGAGAGAGGGATTTGAGAGTGGAGGAAGAGAGAGAAAGGAGTTTTTTAGGGATGAGTTTGGGGAGAGAGAGTTGGGGTTGTGGAATTTGGATGAATTTGGGTCTGGTGGAGACTGGTGAAATGATGGGTTTGGCATTGGAGGATGCCATGATCATGTTAGCCATGGCTGAGAATGAGTTTTGTTTTCTCAAAGTGTTTTGCTTGTATAAATTGTGTTTGTGATTTTTGAGAGGAATTGAAGATGGAGATGGAGATTGTTTGGGAAGAAGGGTTATCTCATCTCATTCTTTGCCACACAAAATGATGAGGTTGTGATGGAATTGGACAGAACAGAAGAAGAAGTTGGATGCGCACGTGCGCTGCGTGTGTGTTTCTGTTCTCTTTCTTTCCATTTATTGGGTCAGGCCGTCAGCTAACTGGCCCAACAAGCCTTCACTTCACAGTTCACACTGCCCGCTCACCAAACTCCACCCAGTGAAAGAGTTAAGCATCATATTCATAGGAATGAATAACAGCATAACCTTAAATCTCTCGCACAATATTTTAATCAATTCATGTATAAATCTCAACATAAACTAGAGAGGACTGCACAAATAAAAAGTAATATGTAAATAATACAAATTGAGTTGGACTGGGATAATTTTTCATCTTATTAAGGGGAAAAAAAGGAAAATTTCCCAAGATGATAGAAGTAGACTGAAGGCAATGAACATGAATCCTAAACTCAGTTTCGAAAAAAGTGAAACAGAATGAAACTTTAACTGTTGTACTTGTTACAGGGATGAAGTATTGAATAATTCATCACCCATGTAGCCTACAACAATCCATGATATTACCTAATTCTGATCTGTAATCGAAATTTTTACAAGAAAACTTTCTTGTACAGCAAGCAGTTTGTATTTTGAGGAAGAATGCCGCTCAGGTGGAATCCCAAAGTTCAAACCCAAGAAACCAACTCAGGCAAAGAGTAGCAGCGATGCATTTAGCCAATCACTAATCCTCTCTAATTTGATCTCTTCGGGAATACTGGTTACCATCATAAAGTTGTATAATTTTTCTAAAACTGCACAAGGGTGACAAGGCACCACAAGCGTATCTTGACGGATAAGACTTGCCTTTCTGTCCCACGCTCACCAATCTGGAGTATGAGAACCAACCCCTCACGAAATTCGCCAGTCTCGATTCATTCTGCCCAGTAAAACTCTCATCCTTGTTGTCAAAGTGCTGGTACCTTCCATTCTCCATATCATCCCAATCGTAGTCAACCTTGTCCTTCAGTTGTTCTTGTTCTTTCGCTTTATAGCTATTTGATCGTGATGTTGATCTATCATATCCAAAATCATATCATCTTCAGTTACTATGGGTAAGGGAAAAAACAATGACCGATTAATGAATGAATTAGTAATTTCAGTTACATTTTAGAGGACATGGCACATCTCCAATTGTTAATTATACCAACTAATTAAGAAATAAGGTTTCAGAGATGTTAAGCTATACTGCAGTATTCACATATTCTAATTTCCAGATTTACCTATAGCAGGATGTAATCTATGTTAATCAGAAAACAGGTAATGCAGTCATGTTTGTGCAAAATTTGCTTTGTCAGTGTGGTAAGATGCATTACCTTAGCATGTTGCTTGCAGATTAAAATGATATTTGCTTATAATAGGAGCTGATGAAAGAATAAAGGTCGTGGAGATCCTTACATATTGCGATGTTTTGAAGTAGACGCCTGTTTCTTAGATTGTAGCTTTACCATATTACAGCTGGTTGAGAGATGGCGGATAAACTGAAGCTGTAGGATACCAAAACACCAACAATTAACATATTGGAAGTTAAAGCCAACTGCTGTCTATGTCAACCATGATTAATGCACAATAACAAAGGGATTAAAATGAGCTCGTCAGCTCTATTACAAACATAGTTATCTCCATTGGTTTTCAACATCTTAGGTTTTGTTGTTCCGTGTTCATCTAATTTGTGGGATTCATATGCCATTGTTTCTTTGAAAACTAGTTCATACACGGCAACTTCACTGGAATTCCTAAACACTGTGA
This sequence comes from Toxicodendron radicans, assembly GCA_009867345.2. NCBI lineage: Eukaryota > Viridiplantae > Streptophyta > Magnoliopsida > Sapindales > Anacardiaceae > Toxicodendron > Toxicodendron radicans. Next base: position 6,587,397 of record WYDK02000014.1, read on the forward strand.
AGATTATTCAACAGTTATTCCTTTTTACTTCCTATCAATGTTACAATTTATCATCATAATGGAAATGAAAAAAGCTTCAAAATATGATTCTTAATTTTCTTTTCAAGTCTTCTTAGCAGTAGATTAAGAGAGAGTTTAGAAATTTTAAAGAGCCACGCAACAACTTTAAGATCATCATAATGCAGAAGACAAACTCTCAGACAAATATCTTCGAAAGGAAGCCGGTCACACACCTGATCACCATCTTTAATGCCGTAAGTTTTTATATAATCGGTGTCTGTTACTAACTTCTGACCTTCAAAGCATAAGCAGAAATGTCCCCAAACATGTGGCCTACATGAACCATATAATAAAAAATACAAACAAACAACCTCAAAAAAAGAATATATCATAATTTCTCAATAAGCAAACGAACAATTAAGAAAAAAGTAGATTACAGTGAGGAAATTGCCTCATAAATGAATAAACATACCATGAAATCTTGCCTGGTCCCTTTTTCGGCATGTGATAAAATACAGCCTCCACCGCCTCCTTGAGTTCTGCAATTGTAGCCATCTTCATAACTTCAATATCTGTCAATTAATCATAACATCTCAATCAATTGAATTTTTGACTTAAATTTTAATTTTCAAAAAACACGTAATTGTTAGAAACCAAAGAGGCCTTAGTAGCGTATACAACAACCAAACAGATAATAATAATAAAAATAAAGAAAATTACCAAAGCAAGAGCCGTCCAATTTGCGAACAGAAAGCTTGAGAGGGTCGTCAGGAAGTTTATAGTAAGAAAAACTTTTCCGAGAAAGTCCATTGATCATGAAAGACGAAAACGACAATGAAGTGGATTTAGGCGGCGAATCAACAGAGAACCTCGGAGAAAACTCATCCATTGCAATCCTCAACATATTGTAAAAACAAAAAAAACGAAAAGGAAAATTATATATTTGCAATCTATTTCATGAACGTTTATGATGCAGTTTGTTTGGTTATAAAGAAAGAAGAGAGAGAAAATATTCTTAGGAAAGAGGAACACGCATCATCTTGAAGAAAGTAAAGAGGGAGCTAGGGGGTTGGACATTCGTCGGGAGCAATGATGAAGCTTGTATCGGTGGAGATTCTGTGAATAAAGAGAGAATTGAATAGAATTTCTGTTTCGAATTCTGTTTCTTCTTGAGTTTGCAGGATTCAGTTTTAGGGGTTGACGACAGTTGGGAGTTACAAAAATTTTCACGCGCCTCCAACTGTCACCTGACTCCAACTGTATTGCCCAAATTTGAATTAATTACAGCCTAATAAATAAAAATGAAATTTCAATTTCTCTAATTTGACTATTAACCAAAATAAGTAGATGAAATTGGTGCATATTATATTTTTGGAGTCAAGATTATGGTATAAGTCAACAAAACTTTTACTTTCAATAATTAATATTTAATATTCTAATGTCCAAATTAATTAACACAGTAGTTAAGAAAACAAGCAACTGATCAACAATGATTTAATTAATTAAATTGCTTTAGCTCACATTATTATATTAAAGATTAAAAAAGCAAGAAATATAATTTTTAATTACAAAAATAAATATTGATGCTTTATCGAACTTTGATCTAAGAATTTACTTTAAATAAAAGCTTGTAACCTCCAAGTCTACAATAGGTCTCTTTACTCAATCTGTATGAAAATTGGGGCTTTAAATAACCTTATGATAAAACCGAGCCTACATCTTAGTTCTCAAATCACCTTGTTAAGAAGAATTTTATTTTTATCATTCTTAATCTTGGCTTAAATTCTTAAAAATTTTGGATCCTCTGCTTGAAGCTTCAATTGTATTGCATTGCTCATATCAAGCTTTATATCTGAGGCATTTGATTAGAATCGAATCAATGGATGACATCTAAATTCTAAAGCCTAATCCATGAATCGATGACTTAAAAGATAAAAGGCCTGCTCGTCCCAAATTAACTCACTCTGACCTGAATCAAAGTTTGGCAATAAATTAATTCGCATTTCACCAAAACTCTGACAAAAGCCCTTTGAAATTTGAAACTAATGCAAAGTTAAATACTGTAATCTAGCAACAAAATCCGGGCAAACAAGTGAAATATTTGATGATTTGTACCTGAACTAATTAATTCTTTTCAAGATTGTGTGCATTTTTCCATTTAACCTTAAAGGAGGTAAAAGAAAAGGAGAAAAAAGAGGGATAATAGAGCATCATCATTTACAAATTACAATTGCATTGACTTCGAAAATATAACACCAAGGGTTACAGCAAGAAGGATAAATGCCAACCCGACTTTATTTCCCTCAAAAAAATTATAATGCCCTTCTCGCCAGGCAATAATCTCCTATACTGAAATTGCAATGCATCTCTTTTAGCAACCGCGAAGCTGTCAATCAGATTTGGTAACATGGCTACTACAGGTAGTTAATGTTGATCTTCAATAAGTTAATTTGTTGTCGCATGACATGGACAATTACTTACTTCCCTACAAGTTTATAGTAGGCATACAAACCAGAGCCAAGAAAACCAAGAAATTGCCCAGTAACATTCACCTGCAGCAAAACGAACCATGCTCATCAGAAAATCAAGTATTTGAAGGATGCACCCAGCAATGATTAGCAGTAGGACTCAGCCACTTACAATATCAAATGGGAGCCCCCCAAAAAGTATCCAGCCAAGTCCAATTGTAAAAAGGTCCTACAACAACACAAGACTATAAATGCAAAAGCAAGTAGAGGAAGGATGCTCCCATATTCATTTGGGCTTCATACCAAAGTTGTAAAGTAAATCATGGCATACAAGCAGCAAACAATCAAGAATTTGGCATAAACCACATGCTGTGGAACCACAATTAAAGATAATTTTTTAGATTTTTACCAGCTGAGGGATGATTTATTTAAAAGGCCACATTGTACCCTTATTCAAGGTTTTAGTGCTAAGAAATGACCAAACATTCATTTCCGTTCCAAGGAAATTCAAAAGTATTGAGTAATTTGGACCCAACAAGTCCAAATTTTCAGTCAGGACAACACCCACTCCCTTTTACTCAATCACTTATGTTACATAAAAGACCAATAATATGATCCCTTTCATCATTGCATTTGATCCTTCCTTACCTTAATCACACATATAACCCACCGCAGAAAATTTTCCTAAACCCTAATAATTTAAGTTGAGTAGTCAAACTTTGTGTTTTTAGAGACAGGACAAATAGAAAAGTGTTAACATCAGATTAGTTCTCATCTTTAAAACATTTCAGGCTATATTGTTATAGTCTACCATATTCTAGATTCATTCAGGAAGTTCCCAAGCTTCAATTTCAAAATTTATCTATGTGCCAACTCAAGCAGACACTGAGGAGCATCGTCGTGCTCAGGCTGTCATAGTGCACAGGCTACATTTAAGAATCCAGGTAAAGGGAAGTAATTGTTCAACAAACCTTCAGATTACCACAAATTGTCTGTGTGAGCGCTGAATTAAGAGTTGTGTTCAGAAATATACTGTAATTCAAGAAGAAGGCCAGTATACAGGAGAGGAGCAGCACAATCTGCCGACAGAGGATAAAACAGAGCAATCTTATCAGTCAAATCTCCAAGTGAACTTGAGTTATGACATTATTGAACTGAAGTAACCAGGCTTATAAAATGCAGAATTTCTAAGCATGAAGTTAATACTTATATTGAAGAAACTAATTTCTATGGATGAGCAGACAGTACCAAGAAACCAGGTGAAAACAGATAAGGAAAATGTATTGTCATCTTCAAGTCACCACGAATAAGTGTCCAAAAGAACAAAAATGGTCCGCATATGACTCCTGACATAGAAAAGCAATTCGATTTCATATCAGAACTGCAACTCAGACTACATAATTATAAGAGAAAAATAAATCTGAAGGCATGCAAGTTATGATCTAAAGATTACCATTGCACCACATAAGACCAAAGCTATTAAGGCCACTGGACTTCCCTGAGAAAAAAAAAATGAGAACTTCAGAAAATTATCTAAGAAAAAAGTCAAGCTAGTGAAGAGGAAATGAAAAAGAAAGATACTTCGAAAACAAACAAGTGTGAGCACTACCAATCCGGGCTATGGTGGCAAGATATATTGCTGTGGCAATGTTGGCTAAGAAAACAACTGCATACCCATAGAAGTCAAATGACAAATCCCGTGCTCCAGCGATGAGTGCACCAAGAACTATCAACCCAACACTGATAACATCCTTAAATTTTTTCAGTTGAGTGAGAGAATCAGAAAAATTGCATTTCAAACAATTTTTTTTTTTCTTAAAAAAAAAAAGAACTCATAACTTTTTTCCTGTAAATTAAACTACATATTGAACAAATTCTTAATAACCAGTGGTCAAACTCCCAGAATGATATACTTATATAGCCACAGGAATAAAATAGCACTATTAATACTAGAAACCCGAATGAGAAAAAGAGGTCATAAATATGATCATATATCAGATTCAGAAAAGATAATTGGTCTTTTTAAGAGGAATTCTTTCCATCGTCCTCCAACTACTTAACAAGAAATTATTCAACTAAGCATCTTATTGTTTTATGTATGAGACAATATTACATGCTCTGTAAACCACTTAACTAATCAAAATCCTACATGCATTTTATCTGATTTTAAAGAAAATTCTACAAATAGTTTACACAATACACTATGCAGTAAGATATCCCTAGCAACCAAATCAAGGGAGTTTATCAAGTCCAATATCTCATACGTCTCATGCAACTTTAGTAGAGACATGAACTCAAACCAGTCATGCACATTCTTCATAACCAACAACCACATGCTACAAAAAAAAAGGTGCAAAAAGGGCTATTTACCTCCCAATGATAGGAGGTGTGTATCTTTGCCGAGCCAGAACATACTCCACTATCATAGTAAATGCCACTGTAGTACGCCGAAGAGTGGTGTACATGGGAACATTTACTCCACGAACAGACTCGACAGTGACTACCTTCCAAAGAGAAATAGGAGAATGGGCACGCATCAGTAACAACGAAAAACCTGATATATATAAGTAACCACTAAAACTGTTCCATGTTATATAACAAAGATCATAAAACACATACCATGTAAAACAAATAGGTCGCTGCCAGAGGAAGGCTGTGCATCAACGTTTTAAAGGCTACAAAGTTTGAGTTACTATCAGAAGTCGACAAAGATTCACCCACATAGAAAGTAATAATCTTCCAGCGTCTCAACAAGTAGAGAAACAAACAAGAACATACCATCTGCAGGAAATATTATACAATTATGAAAATCGGAAACGATCATAATACATCTTGATACACTTCTTCTGCGAATGTTAAAGTAGACATTAAACATGAATGTGCCATAGAGTATTTAAATAGCATGGCTAACAAGCACACACAGGAAACCAGTGTAAAAGCAGATAACATTAATTAGTCTCATGACGTTTTTAAACCTTACAACATACATGATCTTCTGCCGTTGGCATAAAGAAGAAGGATTCATAGATCAGACATCAGGAAAAGAGCTTAGGTAACATGAATGTGGATGCTTGCTTGGTATTGCTGTTACTATGGTCAAGGTTCATTTGGATCCAATTTAGTTGATATGAGCTTGGGATACTTTTAGTTTTCTGAGCTCAAGCTTTGCTCTGTTAAAGGCTGTTCAGTCCAGACATCATTGGAAGATATTCTGCCAAAGTTTAAGATATAAAGGTACAGGTCCCTATACCAATAATATAGGTAATCCATTGCTCTTTACTTTTTCTCTTTTCAATATATTTAAATTGATTTCTTCCAAAAGGGAAAACAATAAATGATAAACTTACCACTTCTGTAACATATAAATGATGAAGAAAACTAGAGAAACAATTTAGTGCTCACACACATCAATATTACTTCGGATCAAAGACTGAGCAGTTGAAAATAATTAACGAGAAAGAACATAAGAACACTGCAGATGGATCTACCTGAAGAAGGGTTATGACATTTGCAGATGGGAAACTATAAGAAGAAAGAGCTGCCTTGTTGAATAATATCAGAAGCACTGCAGAAAAAAAACAGAACACATGTAATGGCAGAAACATAGAAACACCTAGAAAAAGGATATAGGGCGCAAAAATTACACTTGCACTTATCTCCCAAACACTATCTAACAAAAATCACATCTCCTTTACTTTCCACAGAAAAGCACTTCGCATTATTAGCATAAATGGAACAACAATACATGCACCTTGCATCTTAAACACAGAAGGAAAAAGAGGCAAAGGACCGCAGGGTAAAGACTCAATAATCCATATAGATAATTCTAGTGCCAAATAGATTATCAATAAAAAATAGCAAAACCTTTATTTCAAAACCACTCTTCGTAATAGTGGTTTCACAATTTTGAGAGACACATCTTAGCTTCTAAAATTAATACTTACTATCAAATCTCACCCTATCAACATCTAAAACCTATTACAACTATTAGAATATGCAACGTGAGGTAACATAAGATAAGTATATAGGATGAAAAACAAACTACATATCTACTGTCTCACAGAATTAAACTTAGAAAAATGAAAATTCCGGAAAACTTTATTACGTGTCTCAGTTGAAGCCAAAATTTAAAGGATTCTGATCAAACTATATGGTGTTTACTTATGGTCATTTATGGAATGAAACCGTACACGTAAAATATTAAGAGAATAGTTACTGGATTACTCAAACAGACCAGTTTATCAATTCAGGTAACATTTCAAATTGTCAACCTAATTTCATGGAATATATCGAATACACTTAAGTACGAACCCTAACTAGAAGCAAATAATAATAATAATTGAAAAGAATGAGGAGAATTGGTCATAAGAAAGTACCTGCACAAGACATATAAGAGATTGCAGCATTGGCGCCTCTTTTGGTCATGGTGGATCCTTGGAAGAGTTTCTCATCGCCTTTAAGAAGTCTCTCTTTCTCTTCGTCTCTTGGAGAATCCACTACCGGCAGTATCGGATTTTTTGAGGAATTAAACGCCATCAGAGACTCTATTGTCTCTGGCTCAAGAATTTTAGCGTTTGTGAAATGTGAATGAACAACACTGGTTTAAATCTTTGATTCGTGTCGTCCGGTCTGGGCTATGAACTTCACAGGTTGACGTTGAGTCGTTCAATTCCTTAGGCTTTTAGCCCACAAACAAGAGGGAGTTAGCGCGCTCTACTTTTGCGCTTGTGAAACTTAAAACGACGTCGTTTAACAATTCAGAAACTTAATGAGTTGGTGAGTCACAGGTATACTGTGCTAAATGTGGAAAACGAATTAATTAATCAGTTATTATATTCTACTTTAATTTTTTGTTTTGGGGAATAGGTAATTTTATAAAAAATAAAGAATAAACCTACACAAACAACGGAGCATCACAGATCAAGACAAAAAAGAAAAACACAACAAACCAGGGAGGCCACCCCTTACACTCCCACCCAGACCCCAAAGCAAAAAACAAAAAAAGGGAAGCAGGGGCCACAAGAAGCACAACCTGGGAAAAGCCTGTCAAACCCAGCAACAAAACAACCCAAGGAGCAGCAATAGGACACCCCAACGCCACCACCAGAAAACCAACCAGAACAGCCCAAAACACAACCAGAACACCACCCAATCCAGGACCCCAGGGCCAACACAACTGCCCGCCAGCCAGCCCTCCTGACCAGACCAAAATCCAGCCAAACCACATGCCCAGCAACCCGGCAAAACAACCCGCAAACCAGAAACCAATAATGCAAACCAGAGAGCACAAGAATTATGCCAAAAACCTGCACACACAACCACCCCCAATCTCTCTTCCAAGAAGAGCAAAGCAAACCAACACCACACAACAAACAGGACAGAAGCAAAGGAAACAACCCAGAACTCCAGCCCTCTCTAGACAGATCTAGGCATATTCCACACCTCCAACGCTTGGCGAACTCTAGCATTATCCTTGAACTTTAGGCTCATAAGCTTGAGTCTCACAGTGTCAATGACCTGCTTACTAACCCAAACGTGGTGTTTCCTGTGGCCCAAAAATAATCGGGCATTTCTTTCTTGCCAAATACAGTACACCGACGCTGCCAGCAGGAGACGACGAATAGCAGCCCACACACCCTTCCGCTTAAACTTACCAGCACACCAAGCAATAGTATTATCCCACCCAAGCACTGGGACACAGAACAAACCTTTAGTCTGAGCACGTGCCAAACATTAAAAGAGAAAGGGCAGTTAAAGAACAAATGATCATGGGAGTCAATGGGGCCACAACACAAAGCACAAACAACCCCAACCGAATCCCTCCAAACACTCACTCGATCCTAGGTGAGGAGCTTATACTTAACCGCCAACCAAAGAAGAAAAGAATGGCGGGGAATATTACTGCCTGCCCACACGAGTGTGCCAAGTAACAATTGAACTGACAGGGGACAGATCAATCCAGGCTTGTTTCACAAAAAATCTCGTTTTCTTCCCCTCCCTAGACTTCCAGAAAAGCACATCCTCAATGGAATCATTGAGAGTATCAGGAGAAAGGCTAACAACAAGCGGAAAACGAGAGCAAATAATCTCAGGCCAAACCCAATAGCCATTACAGAAGACATTACTAACCAAGGCGTTATGACCAAGCCTAGAAGCATACACCAATCTAGAAGGGATAAACTGATCCAGATTACCCATCTTGTGCCAAGTGTCATACCATAACGAGTTGTTCCTGCCATTTCCAATCTCAACACCAATGTGCTTCCTAATTAACGTTCTCAGGCCCAGAATTTTACGCCAAGTCCAACTAGTGTCCTACATAACTTTAGTACTCCAGAAGCTTTTGCCCCTCAGTCTATAAGTATGAATCCACTTGACCCATAACGAATCTTTACTAGACACCACACTCCAGATGTGGGCTGCAATCAGAGCCTGATTCCAGGACTTAAGAGGCCGAATGCCTAACCCACCATTAGCCTTAGGAACACAAAGATCCTTCCAATCAACTTTTACCTTACCATTAACCATAGCACTACCAGACCACAAGAAAGTTCTCATTAACTTCTCCATGGCCCTAGTGACAGACCTCGGGAGTATGAACATGGAGGCCCAAAAGACTTGCATGGAGGCCAACACGGAAATAACAAGCTGGAGGCGTCCGGCAAAAGAAAGCCATCTATTGGTCCAAGAGTTCAGTCTTTTTTCAACTTTATCAATGAGTGGGAGACTGTCAATATGCCTGAGCCTCGAAGAGATTAGTGGCACCCCAAGATAACGGATTGGAAGGACACCCTCATCAAACCCCATAACATTCCTAATAAGGTTTCTGTTCAGATCATTCACATGACAGAAGAACATTTCACTCTTTAACAAACTCGGAAAAAGACCCGAGGCAGCCTCAAAATCATGCAACGCATCATGCAGAGCTTTAGGAGAACCAGGATCACCATGACAGAAAAGGAAAAGATCATTTGCAAAGCACAGTTGGCTTTTGAACGTTTAATTACTACAGATCTGATCATATTTAGTTTTTTTTTTCAATTAATTTTTTGTAAATTGTAATAACGTTAAGTTGTAATTAGGGTATACTTAAATCGACCCAAATCTTAAGAGTATGGAAAATTCAATTTTATATCGTACGTCTTAACCATATATTTTAATATTCATCCTATTACTTAAACTAACTAAGGGTGAGTCTAGCAGAGTAATTTTATAACAAAGGATTAGAAAATAGGTCCTCCATATGTTAACGATGTTGACCTAATAAAACCCAATTGTTTAGGGGAAACAACAAAACCATTTATAATTGTACTCTTTATGTAGCCACAAAGAATTGTGAAGTGTGTGCCCATGTGATAATCATGCAAAGGCACCTGTGTATTTGGCGATCGAATTAATCCAAATGATACGTGGAAACAGAACAAAATGATTTTGCTTGTGCTTGACAACTTCAACGAAACATCATTTTTGCGGCTGGTTGCAAAAGTTTAAACAAACTTAGGTAAACTTTTAACTTTCGACTTTGAATTAAACAGGAATATAATAAGAAAACAAAACAAACTTGACCCACAATCGATCCATGAAATTGAATGGTGGGTCTCGCCGATTGGATTCCAAAGAAGCAGGCCATTAAATATGGTGATTAAGGAGATACAGATATTGGCGACAGCAAAGTGTCGTTTCTCATCTGCCCACGTGTGGGCTTGTATCTGAATCCAGTAAGCAATTTCGCGGACATTTACCATCAATGTCGCAAACAATAAGATGAGAATGAGATTGGTTGGGTTGGTTGTTGAAAGTGAGTGTTAAGTGAATGGGTACTTTGAATATAAGTATGGGTCTATATCTTTCAAGAGGTTTCTTATCCTGAAAGCCAAGTAAAAGCAGATCACTTTAATGCTTGGGATGCTTTGATCCCCTTCCCTCTAAGACTATGAGAGGGACCTCTGTGCCTGTGAGAGAGATAAGAGCAGGAATGAATGCTATAGCTTCTTGGCTACAAAAAAAATCATCCCCCACTTGCTTTCATAACGTGTGGGACCGAATTCTGTATTCATTTCTTCATCAAAATGGTTATCAATTGTATTCAAACACGTTAAAACTTTCTTTTGATTTAAACAAGGATAGTGGAGATTTACATAATAATTCCAATGTGATCATTAATTTGGCTTCTTTCAGCATGTTTAATTGACTACTTTTTTGTTTTTTTTTTCTTCTTGTTGAAGTTTTGATTAATATAACTTGATTCAGTATTACCTAAGATAATAAGTGAAATAGCTACTTGTGTCTGGATTCAAATGGGTGATCAGATCAAAGCAAATTATAAAGCTTTCGCCATAATTGCTCTACATCCACTTGTTGAAACTTTAACCAAATTCACTCACTTTTTCACTACCTCAAACATTAATCCTGAAGATCCATTCACATTATCAACTCACATAACTTGTACCACAATGCGTTTGAATTGATGAGTGCCAGCTAAAGCCTAAAGGAGCAGTAAATTATGGGTACAATCTGGTCGCATTTGTTGGGTTCCACCACACGATTGCACGATCAAGAGGCCAAATTGATGGGACTAATCAAAGAGAATTCCGATAACTGGTTTGAAAATGTGTCGAAACCACGCCATAGCCGTGCGGGTTATGGGTATAGATATGTTGCGTGCCCACACTGCCCATCACGTGGATTTCACGAGGTTAACTCTTCCATGTTCCAAACATATACCAAGTGCTTCCACTGAATGGAATATTGAAACCCTACATGTATGCATTCATCCAATCAGTCACCAAAAAAAAAAACACTTACCAAACGTATTATATTTTGTTTTGTTGGTTGGCTTTGTCCAACTTCATTCTTCTTTCTCTCCTATAATTGCCCCTTCAATTGTAGAACTAAACTCCGACCAAAAGAATCTCTAATATTTTAATCTTAAAAGATTATACGAGTGTTTTAGTATCAGCCTAATTATAACCAAGAAGATCAGGAGAATGTTTTAGTACCAACTGTTATGGAGAGTTTCTTTGATCATTGCTTGAGTTCATGTTTCATGATTTGTTTTGATGGGGCGTCTGCCGACACAGAACTGGATCTTTGTCTACAAATAATAAACTCATGTGGGCAACTCTTTATATATAAATAATATATTACACGAACTGTACTCTGTAATATGAATGATAATATATATGTTTCCACGACCACGAGGGACGACTAAAAGTAAACGTTTTGATTATTAGTAATTTAATTATGTGGTGTTTCAAAAGGAAATGATTAGTGGTGATGTTTTTCATTAAGTAGTTTTACATGAAACTATATGTATATAATGAAAGTGTAATAAACTAATTAACTACCAGTCAATTTGATTAAGACAGTTGTGGGTTAAGTTTTAATTAAGAGAAAAGAGTTAGTGTGAGTGTGAGTGGTAGCTTAAGGTAGGTGAGTGGGGACAGAGATGGTTAAGAGTTGGAGATAGGACGGGCTAAGCGGTCCTAGCACGTTGGTTCACCCTTTTCTCACATGTCCATGTCACTGCTAGTCTTTTCCCCGACCCAACTTCCATGCTGTCTCTAACTTCTTCTCTTCTATCAGACAATTATCAATTTAATCTCTCTCTAACTTCTCATATATATATACTTTACTACTCCCACCAAGAACTTCATTCACTTTATGCCAATTCACTACCTAGCTATCTACTCTTTTGCTTTTCATCTTATTTAAGTTTATTCATAGATCAACCAATAATAATCTTTGATATGGCTATGGAACTTCAACTAGGACTTGCCCTCCCAACCTACAATCCTACCAAGGGCTTCGACCTCAACAACTTTGGTTTCCACCACCAGCCTAAAGATGGTGACAAAAGCAATATTACTAAAAGCAAGCGTAGCTTTGACGAGATCAGAGATGATCATCAGACAGGAATGACGCCTTTACTTCTATGGAGTGGTCAGCCTAACGAGGAAGATGATCAGAAGGGACAAAACAAGAGAACTTCTTCCCCCGTCAACGAGTGAGTTTGAATCCATTAATTAATTATGTATAGTAAAGTTTGTAAAGATTCTGAAGATCAACATCATGTTCATAATTGATTTAAATAACTAATAGCAGGAATGAAGAAGAGGAAAAAATGGTTGTTGGTTGGCCACCCATTCCGTCATGGAGGAGGAAATTGCTTCACCAGCAGCAGGGTCAAGTTGGTAGAATCGAGAATAACAATCGGATGGCTCAAATTAATAATCAGAAGGAAAATGGTGTATCAAATTCAATGTTTGTGAAGGTGAAGATGGAAGGTGTAGCAATAGCAAGGAAGATTGATCTTAAGCTTTATCACTCTTTCTATACTCTCACAAACTCCTTGATCGCCAAGTTTGCTAAATGTAAGTTCTCTTAATTAATCAATTAATCTAACAAGGCTTAATTACCCAGTTAATTAATCAACTAATGGTCTTTCAATTTCTATACAGACGAAAAATGTAACAAACGTGGTGTTAGATACAAACTGACCTACCAAGATAAAGAAGGAGATTGGCTGCTTGCAGGAGATGTTCCCTGGCAGTAAGTATATATACTTTACACTGTTTTATATATCATGATATATATATATATAATTAAATTTCAGGAGTTTAATTTAGAATTAATGCAATATTTCAGGACTTTTGTGGAGTCTGTACAGCGGCTGGAGATAGTAAAGAGTACTGGAGATTGAATCGAGTTGGTTGGTTGGGTCATAAATTTGATAATATATTTTATGACTTTATGTAATAGTTTAGCTATGCTTGAATAAGTAGTTGTATTAATTAATAACTGAAGAGACCAGTGGAAGTGTGGAGTAGAGGTAGAGCATAGCCTAGAGCTAGCCAGAACAAGACCACTGGGAGCATATATATATATATATATATATTAGTAGATTGTTAAAATATATTCATCCTTAATTTGTATTGAATTTCAGTTACTGGCTAGATATTTTGTAAGTTAATCTTCCTCATTAATGTAGTTTTATGTAATGTAAGAAGTAAGAAGTAAGAACACTAACATCTCTCATAAATGCCTCAGCCGTAGAGAGAAATAGTTGTTTGTATTGTAATGCAAGAGAGGCACCCATTCTCAAGAAGAGTACTGCCAACTG
>WYDK02000014.1:6601086-6627707 GCA_009867345.2 Toxicodendron radicans
ATAACTGAAGAGACCAGTGGAAGTGTGGAGTAGAGGTAGAGCATAGCCTAGAGCTAGCCAGAACAAGACCACTGGGACCATATATATATATATATATATATTAGTAGATTGTTAAAATATATTCATCCATAATTTGTATTGAATTTCAGTTACTGGCTAGATATTTTGTAAGTTAATCTTCGTCATTAATGTAGTTTTATGTAATGTAAGAAGTAAGAACACTAACATCTCTCATAAATGATTCAGCCGTAGAGAGAAATAGTTGTTTGTATTGTAATGCAAGAGAGGCACCCATTCTCAAGAAGAGTACTGCCAACTGCCAACACAACTTAGAACTCTAAGATACTCCATTGATTGCTTATGGGAGAGAGACTTGTAATCAGAGTTGAGTAAACCACGTATATCTTGTGTTTGATTAAATTCCACATTTAGAATTTCTCTTTGTTTTATGATTGATTGTTTGTCAAGACACTTAAATTAGATCCTTGAGTGCTTTTTTTTTTTTTTTTAATTTGTTCGCTGCATCAATTTGAGTTTAGATTCGTCGGTGAAATTGAGTTCAATTTATAACGCCAACAATCCTCTTGACTTGTTACTTGAAATTAATAAATAAAACATGAAATAGATGACCATCCTAAAATAAAGCATAGAAAAGAAATGAAATAAACCAAATCCGGTTATTTTCTAATAAACCAAAAAACAAATAAATGAAACAATAATGTTATGGACACCGAATTTATATACCGACTTACGTGGTATTAACGTGTCCACGTTCGATACTATAACAAATCTTTCTGTGAATGAACGATCGTCTAATAATTATGAACGAGTGTCTATAATTATTAGACGATCGTCTTTTTATAGAAGATGTGTTATAGTGTCCAACATAAATGATATCATGTAAATTGATACATAAATTTGGTATCATTAATCAATATCCATAACATTATTGTAAATGAAATGTAATAATTAGAGATCCACGTAGAATGAATTCTAAATCATTTGATGTGAGCACTCATCCAATTTACAGAAGTGAATAGTGCGACAATAATAAAACTTATAACCTTTAAAATAATAACAAATTCATTTTTAAACTTTATAATATACATTAAAATGCATTAGATTATGTACAAATGGTATGTTTGTCAGCTATTTGCGCCAATATAAGCACGTGTCTTATGATAAGGCATCGGACTTATCACTCACAGAGTAGAAAGACTATCTACTGTCGTAGCCACTGATCGGTTACAAACCGTCGATCGTATAAAGTGCGGCGAGGACTCCAGAACGATTCAATTGACAATTGTCACTGTTCTTCTTCTCTTACTTCAGTCAGTTTTCATTGATTTCTGAAACAAAATATTAACACAACTCGCTACCATTTCTATTTTGCTTAATTTTTGGGTATATAGTTGACTGTGCTGATACTATTTCAAAATTTCTGCCTTTAAAAACGAGAGATTCATACCAGTTATGATTTTTTTTTTTTTTTAGTTTGAAGAACAGAAGACAATATTGCTACTTGGAATTGCTATATTTGACCTCCTCTGCCCCAAGGCAAAGAATGCTGTGGATGAGGGAGGGGCATTCAAGCATTGAGGGTAAAATGTCGCTAAATGGTTTGAAGATGTTATTGGCTCCAATTGTTCTTAGCCACATGATAAACATTTTTGAACGTGATTGCTGTGTACATCTAATTGAGTAATCGGAGTCCTTTAGAGCATTCCAGTCAGTTGGAATTGACTAGGGCACATATTTATCATAGTCTTTGTTTAATCACGAACAAAATGTAATTACATAGTTGGATTCTTATGAGGGTAACTATCAGGAATCTATTAAAAACATACCTAAGAGTTTGTTTAATTAATAAGTAACATTATTTTTTTTTCTAACAATAATTTTTATAATGAAAATGACGAAATGAGCTTCTAAATATTCAGTTGTATATGAACCTTTTTGTAATCGTCTCATGAGTTTTTAACGGTTTGGTCAAACTGAGATGCCATGCGTGGATCAACCTCATTCGGTATAAGGATGAGAGAAGGTCGTTGTTGTTACGTCAAGGATACTGAAAAACAGTGCCTTTCGCCCGCAAGAAAACAGGTTCAAATTTAAAATAAGTCTATGCAACTTGCGTCCTTATATATATTTGGTCAGATTGACTCAAGAAAAGACTCCCCATAAAATTTTATTTTTCCAATAAAGTTTGATCTTTTGGCGTTGTTTTGTTGCTGTTCTTACATAAGCAGCGAATCTACATAAACCGATAACCTTAAAACTCTTTTTCCCGGGTTTGGTTAAATTTGTCCTGCATAAATTTCTAGCAGGCACCTCGACCCTCACTCTCTGTAGGTTTGTGTTTTGCTGCTGCAAACCATGGGACTCTTGAGCTTTTCTTTGTTTGTTGCATGGGCGCTTCAGCTTGTTTCTGCACAAACAATCACTGACCCTGCTGAAGGTCTTTGTCTCTAGTACTATAGAGTTGTTCAATTTTGATGGTACTGTATAATTCTATCAGTTTCTCATTAACTTTTGTTCTACAGTGGCTGCCCTGAACAAGATGATAGGTTACTGGAACTTAAGAAGCAAACTGAATGTTTCAATTGACCCATGTACTGAAAATGCTCCATGGGCATCTGAGGATGCAAATCCACATCTTTTATGTGACTGCACCGCCAGTGCTTGTCACGTCACCCACTTGTTAGTTTAATTTATCATCTTCATTAACAAATCATATTCTTAGCACTGGTATTTTGGCATGATGGTCTAAGTTAATTTATATATATAATCCATGTTTCAGAAAGATTTATGCTTTGGACATTTTTGGAGAGATACCAAGTGAACTGTTCGTACTGAAGAAGTTAATGGACTTGTAAGATTCTGAATTCTTCAAAAAGAAAATAAAGTTTTATTTCCTTTTGTCTATTTCAAATGATTTGATGATCATGCTTTTATGATGCAGGAATCTTGGTCAAAATGTGTTAAATGGAACCATCCCAGCTGAAATTGGAGAGTTATCAGAACTGCAATACCTGTAACTCCCAACAAGCTTTCTAATATCCTACAATTCAGAGCCTTTGAAATTTTCTAATTAATGCATTTTTTTCGTTAAGGTCTACTCACAATGGTTTACTTTATGTTTGAAAAATTGAACAGTAGCTTGGGAATAAACAATCTCACAGGTCAATTGCCACCAGAACTTGGCAATCTCACCAAGCTGATGAGCCTGTTAAGTGCATATCTTTCAAATCATCTACCCCGTTTGCTGGATCCGATTCTAATAATTTCCTTGGTTTCCTATTTTCTCTATTGCAGAAGTTTTAGTTCAAATAATTTCTTTGGTCCATTGCCCAAGGAGATTGGGAAATTGACATCTTTACAGCAATTGTAAGTTTCGTAACCTAAAATTCATAGTTTTTGGTTGATATTAAAACTTTAAACCAAAATACCTCCAGCTGAAAACTTCTGGATTTGCTATTGGAGAAATAAATAAAACTATTTTGTTCTATAAGACTTAATTAATTATCGTTCTTTTTACTCCTAGTAGCTAATCTAATTTTGTTCGTAATTTGATTATCTTTCAGGTATATTGACAGTAGTGGAGTGAGTGGACCAATCCCAGAAGAATTTGCAAATTTGAAGTCCCTACAAATCCTGTACTTCACTGAAAAATGTTTTTGAACCGTTTGATGATATCAGTTGGTTGCCTTATTTTTGGATTCTATTTTTCTTTTTTTTCAGATGGGCATCAGATAATGCATTCACTGGAAAGCTTCCTGAATTTTTTGGGACTCTTACAGAACTCATTGACCTGTATGCATGAATTTGCTGAATTTATAATAATATGCTTCAATCAAAGTTCACATATATTTGACTGATGCTTTATGGTTCACAGGCGGCTTCAAGGAGCATTACTTGAAGGTCCAATTCCAAGCAGCTTTGCTGCTCTCACAAAACTGACTGACATGTAAGGTCCTTAAATTCAGACAACATATCATTTGAATAGTATTCCATGGTTATTGTATTTTGTATGTATCGTTGGAGGTACTGATTTGGAATTGTTTAATACCATCTATTTTTTACAGGAGAATCGGTGATCTCAATGGTGAAGATTCTACTCTTGATTTTCTAGAAAATCTAAACAGTTTGTCTACTCTGTAAGATTTGTAAATCTTGAAACTCTACATAACCCTTTTTTTGGTTTCTTTTCAGACTCTTCTGTTTCTATTTTGTTATGAATCCCCAAGTCATGTCTTGTGGCATTTTCTCTGCAGATCTTTGAGAAACTGTCGAGTGTCAGGTCAAATTCCTGAAGGACTAGGCAAATTTGCTAGCTTGAAGCTACTGTAAGTCATCTTGACAACAAAGTCACAGCGGACACATTCAAAATTTTGTTTTTCTTATTCCTTGAAAACAAAACAAGTCACTTTAACTCCATGATTCATTGGGATAAATCACTATGTCAGGGACTTGAGCTTCAATAAGTTAACGGGTCGAATACCCAACTCATTTCAAGATTTTGCTTCTTTAGAGTATATGTAAGTACTCTTGTTTTAGTTCTCATTTGTCTTTTCATTATGCCTTAATTGAAACAAATTGTGATAACTTAAAAAAAACGATGTATCTCTTCTGTTGATCCATCTAATTTCGCTCTGAAAGATACTGATCATATGTCTCAGGTATCTTGGAAACAACAACTTGAGCGGAGAGCTACCTGAGAAAATCATAAGTTCAAAGCTCATTGCATTGTAAGTGCTACCTAAGATTTGGTCCCTTTTGTTTCATTGTTCATGTTTATGGTTTGTCTTTGTCTCTGGCACTTCAATCCAACAAATACTTTAACTGTTGCATTTCAGAGATGTCTCATACAATCCCCTTTCGGGAAATTTGGGGCATAATTCTGGTAAAGTAGGATTATCAGTGTAAGTTATACTTTGATTGATTATTATTAACTTTTAGGACTACTTAAATCTTATCGTCCTCTTTTATAAGTTCTCTTGCTGCTGCTAGATATGATATCCCTCTTTCTTCTTTAGGAATGTTGTTGGAACTTCTATCAATGCAAACAGTTTGCAGGATCGGTAAGGCTTAACTTGACTCAGCTTCAGTCCTTAGTAGCTAAATCAGCTGTATATTTCTCAGTTAAATCAAGAAAAAATGCATCTTAATCTTAAGAACTAGTTTCTGTTCTATGATTCTCGAGTGTTGGACATACTTTAATTTTCTCATACCACTTCCACATTGAGGATTACAGGAAATCTTTTGGGTTGTTGCAGTGCCTCAATGGCAATAACAAGTGCAGCAACAAATTTCCTTCCTGTAAGTGCAGCCTTCTAAACCTTTCTGCATCTAAAAGTGATTTGAATATCCTTTAATTCTTGTATTGAACTGAAAACAAAAATAAAATAGCTTAATCAAGTTATAGTTCAATGGACTTCTGACATGTGCTCACTTGAGATCGTTTACTTTCTAATGATATCTTTTATGACTGCATCTATATTATGACTCCACAACATGTTAATGTCTTGAGTTATTTTTATGACTCCACAGTATTTGTATTTTCATTTCAGCTTCATTTTCTATCAAGTCTGGGGGCACAGAATTAACATCATCATCTGGCATTGAATTTGATGATGAGTCTGAAACACTGGAAGCTGCATCATTTTACACAAGCTCTGATTACAAATGGGCAGTAAGCAACACCGGGAACTTCATCTCAAACCGAAATGGACCCCAGTATATAGCAAAGACAGATTCTCAAATCATAGGAACTTTAGAGTCTGAGCTGTATAAAACAGCAAGGATCTCACCAAGCTCACTGAGGTACTATGGCCTTGGTCTGAAGAATGGGAAATACAGTGTTGATCTTCACTTTGCAGAGATAGCGATGGAAGACTTGCAGTCTTGGGAAGGTCTTGGAAGGCGCTTATTTGATGTTTACATTCAGGTATGCTAGCTGGAAAATTCAGAACTATGGGAGTTTGAATCTTGAATAATTTCTACATACTGATTCAATCATTTCTTTTGGCTAAAAGTCAGAAGAAAATGGCTTCCTTTGGGTTATTTGTATTCTTATTTGTTACTTTTGTTTTCACACTAAATGATTGGTTAAGGGAGAGAGAGTTCTCCATGACTTCAACATTCAAAAGGAAGCAGGTGGATCCAAGAGAGCCTTAATAAAAACATTCGAGACAAATGTGACAAACACAATCATGGAAATCCACTTCTTCTGGGCAGGGAAAGGCACTTGTTGCATTCCACTTCAAGGCACATACGGACCTTTGGTATCAGCAATCCATGTTTCACAAGGTTCATAAAATTTCTTCAATTTTTTCCCATCAACTTCAACTGTTTCTTATCATTCTTAATCCCATTAACACACATTTTTGTAGTCTCTACTGGTGTTGGTGATTCAAAAAGTGACAAACAACGCGTAGGAAGACTAGTTGGAATAGCAGTTGGATGCGCAGCCGGGGTGGTGATAATCTCTTCCATTTTCTACCTATGGTGGGCAAAGGAGTCTTCAGGGCACAAGAAAGTTTTCAGAGACTCACCAAAGCATAATTTGGTAAGTTGAAGAAGCCACATTTTGATGCTATAATAAATACTCCCAACCATGTCTCTGCTTGTGGATTCCCAATAATATTAAATAGTTGGGTCTGTCATCCTTGTGAATTTTAAATTTTGGTTGTGTTCCATATTAATTGTATAATAATCTATCAAGTTGGTTTGTGTGAAATTGTTCTCTGTTTTCTTGTATTTTTTATTGTGTGGACCGCCACTCACTGAACATGAAATCTATCAATGCTTTTTACCATATTGAATCTTGAACAAAGTTTTTTCCAGTGAAAATCTCACAAGAATCGGTTTAAACTTGTCGGCAAAAACATTGATTTGAATACTGGTTTCGGGAAATGGACAATTGAAAGAGTAGATCTATCCTTCTATATTTTTGTCATATATATGTTAATGCTTTTTCTGGGACATTGAATTAATGTATCTTACTTGTGGGTTTTACTTCTTTTTTTTTGTTTAATTGAAAGAAAGAATATTTTGTAATTTCACTTTGTTTGTGAATCTCCTTTACATTCATAAGTCCATAACCTTTCTTAAATAAGAAGTGTTCCACTCTTACACCTTTGCCTGCTTTGTGATAGTTAACTTTTGTCTTTCACAAGTGTCTTTGTTAGGGAAAGAATAGATTCATCAACCTAACTTAAACAAGTCATTATAGTACATCCCCAGAAAGTAAAAAAATATGCAGAAACTCAGTTAATAAAATTTATAACGATCACGGTGGGACTCGAACCCACAATCTCCCGCTCCGGAGGCGAGCGCCTTATCCATTAGGCCACGCGATCACCTTCTGATAGTAATACGCAATTCACAAAAATTACCATGCAGGTAGAATTACTGCATATATTAATCCAATCATTATTATAAATATTTCTTAATTTAGGGCCGCAAAGGCAAAGTAACTCAGATAGTTGACTTTTTATTGGTACGGAATCATCTCACTCACTTTACCGTACTACCCATGCCGTTTCCATTTAAGTATGCGACCCCACTATCGAACTCCCGGATCAATCTCCACGTGTCAACTCCTTTCATCCAATCATACAGTAACTCCTCCAGAAGTCTCCATCACCGTGAACCGTACGCGTTGTACTGTAAAATAAACAACTCAACACCCACGCGCACCGTATCAATACTCAAATCTCTCTTGCCTTTTGCTTTCAGACAAACACACAAATACAGCACAGCCCCCGACACTTCCGGTAAAATAGCTGCCACTCACCAAATCATTTAGATCAAATCGACGGTCCACGTCGGCGGACCTAACTCACTATTTAAATTCACTTTTTTTTTTTTAACTCTCTTACCTTCTCTCTTTTCTCTCCTCTCTTGCCCAACTGATTATCGAGTCTCCTCCCAACTCAGCTCAGCGCCGGAGAGAGTCCCGCTTCTAGACGCGGCTTTCAGTCAAACCAAACGACGCCGGCTTGCCGTCTCTCCGCTACTCCTCCGAGATTCTTCTAAATCTGTTCAGTTTTATTGTTCTCCGTTCTCTTTGTCCAAGAGAAGTCGACAGATCCGGCGACATTTTTGCTCACCGCAGCATCTTCTCCCAGATCTGACGGTAAATTCAAAATTCTATCGCTTCTTGGTATCAGCTAGTAATGTTAATTAATTACTTGAACATTCTTACTTAATTAATCATAACCGTTAAAACGAATACAATTGTCTTGATAACTTGATCATTTACTATTTGAATTTTTAAACAACTCAGTGAAAAAGAAAAGGTGTGAGAGTTAAATCAGCGGTAGAGATGGCGCCGAGCACGATTCGGAAAGCGATCGGGGCCGTTAAAGACCAGACTAGCATAGGCATAGCTAAGGTGGCGAGCAACATGGCTCCTGACCTAGAAGTTGCCATAGTCAAAGCCACGAGCCACGACGACGACCCGGCCGACGAGAAATACATTCGCGAGATCCTCAACTTAACCTCTTACTCACGTGGCTACGTTAACGCCTGTGTGTCGGCCGTCTCAAAGCGTCTGGGCAAGACACGTGACTGGATTGTGGCACTAAAGGCTCTGACGCTTATACACCGGCTATTAAACGACGGGGATCCGGTGTTTCAAGAGGAGATCTTGTATGCAACAAGAAGAGGAACAAGGCTCTTGAACATGTCGGATTTTAGAGATGAAGCTCATTCGAGCTCGTGGGACCACTCAGCTTTTGTGAGAACTTATGCCATGTATTTAGATCAAAGACTTGAACTTGTTTTGTTTGATAGAAAGGGTGGTTCTAATTCTGCTTCAGGTTCAGGTAGTCATCATAATGGATATGGATCTAGATACGGCGATGATTTTCGATCTCCCCCTCCCAGATCGAATGAGTATGATTATGGAGACGCTAGAGGTGATAGTGGTTATGGGAATTATGGAATGACGAGGAGATCAAGATCGTATGGAGATATGAGTGAGGCTACTGGTCGGGAAGAGAAAAAAGCCACGGTGACTCCATTGAGAGAAATGAAGCCAGAGAGGATATTTGGAAAAATGGGGCATTTGCAGAGACTGTTGGATCGGTTCCTGTCATGCAGGCCCACGGGTCTGGCTAAGAATAATAGGATGATTTTGATTGCTTTGTATCCGATGGTGAAAGAGAGTTTTCAGATTTATGCAGATATTTGTGAAGTTTTGGCTGTGTTGCTTGATAAGTTTTTTGATATGGAGTATACAGACTGTGTTAAGGCCTTTGATGCATATGCGAGTGCAGCAAAGCAGATTGATGAGCTGATTGCTTTATATAATTGGTGCAAGGATACCGGTGTGGCGAGATCCTCTGAGTATCCTGATGTTCAGAGGATTACAAGCAAGTTATTAGAGACATTGGAAGAGTTTTTGAGGGATAGAGCCAAGAGGCCCAAGAGTCCAGAGAGGAAAGAATTGGAGGCTCCTCCACAGGAGGAACCAGTACCAGATATGAATGAGATAAAGGCATTGCCTCCTCCAGAGGATTACACTCCTCCTCCACCACCTGAACCAGAGCCTGAACCTGAACCTGAGCCTCAGAAACCACAAGTGACTGAAGATTTGGTGAATTTGAGGGATGATGCAGTTACGGCAGATGATCAGGGGAATAAGTTGGCCTTGGCTTTGTTTAACGGGCCTGCGGCTGATGGTAATGGATCATGGGAAGCATTTCCATCAAATGGGGAGCAGGTTACCTCGGCTTGGCAAACCCCAGCTGCTGAAACTGGCAAGGCAGATTGGGAATTGGCATTGGTTGAGTCTGCCAGCAATTTGTCAAGACAGAAAGCAGCATTGGGTGGTGGGCTTGATCCATTGTTGTTGAATGGCATGTATGATCAGGGATTGGTGAGGCAGCATGTGAGCACTTCTCAATTGAGTGGTGGAAGTGCAAGTAGTGTTGCATTGCCAGGGCCAGGGAAAACTTCAACGCCGGTATTGGCTCTACCGGCTCCCGATGGAACAGTTCAGACAGTTAATCAGGACCCATTTGCTGCATCATTGACCATTCCACCTCCTTCATATGTACAAATGTCTGATATGGAGAAGAAACAGCACATGCTAGTGCAAGAGCAGCAGGTATGGCATCAGTATGCAAGGGATGGAATGCAAGGCCAAACTAGTTTGGCCAAGCTCACCGGTACTGGACACTACAATGCAGGTCCTATGCCTGTGATGCCTTATGGAATGCCACCAGTAAATGGGATGGGACCATCAGCAGGGTATTACTATACTCCTTACTGATTTTTACCACATATATTAGAGACTATTCTCTTTGTTTGTCATTATGTTTTACTTTAGTGATTTCTTTTCTTATGTGATATGATGTTGCTCCTTCATTTTGTGCACAAAACTGGGGTAAGGGGGAGAGAGGGGATCAGTAATTGTGGGGATTTTGGTGATGGCAGATTTGTAATCCATTGTGATGTCATTCTGTGCTTTTGTAATATTAGAATTTGTTGACAATTTTACTTGTTAATTATCTTTGTGTTCAGACTAAACTAGTATATACTTTTTTTGTTACCAGACCATAACTAAGTTCATACCACAAAATTAGGTCCACCGCGGAAGGTTATGTCTTCTGCAACATAACACTAGTTAGTGAGATCTTCCATGTAAGATGTGGGAAAAGTTAGGTTTTGAGTAGCTTGTTAAGTTGTGTAATTCATGTCCCTTTACTGGCCCCTCCATTATTCAGTAAGGAGTAATTTTCCAAATTTGTTAAACAGTGCTTACTATGACTGTTTTCTGTTAGTTTGTCAAATGTGAAGGCCCCCATAACTTGACTCTAATTTCCTTTGGAACTTTAAATTTTAAATTAAATATTACTATTATGCCATCTCAATAATCTATTCATGTAAGTTACGGGCATGACCAACCACAAAGGGAATTTTTTGTCTTTACTTTGGTGTCTTAATCCATTTTAAGTCCAAATTGGATTATTCTTCATCAAAAAGAATAAATTGTTCATTTAAACAGAAACATATTCAGGTCAATTCAGAATTTAGAAACTAAGAGGCTGACAACAAAGTAGTATTCAGACTGCTTGAGCTGCTGATCATAAAAAAATATATATAATATTAACTAATGTTAAACGGCGAAAACGATGAGGCATATTCCAATTTCTGATATGACTCCAAAGCAGCTGAAATGACTTTATGGCTCTTAATTATATGATCTATTTGAGTTTTTTGTTTTCTTCTTTTAGTAATGGTTATCACTGTTAATCCAATCCAAATCAAAAGTCTTATGGTCTGTGGATCCCAGATGAATATATATTATTGTAAGATAACTTTCTTTTTTTCCTGAAATTTCAGGATTCCCCACTCAAAAGAGCTGTAGGAATAAGAATAACCTTGAAGTGACCACATATTGTTTTTGAGAAGTGGCCCTGGTTTCGTTGTTCTTTTAATTTGTTGCTTCTATCTAACACTGAAAATGGAACAAGTTGGTCCACCCAAATTCGGGTGTCCAAGAACCAAAGGAAGCACTTGAATTTAGATTTAATATTAATAAGGATCATCCGGGTTCTGGTGGAAGTTAGTGGTCTTGATCAAGTATTCAAAAGATCCAGCTATATTGTAAGCATGATTCATGAATGAGTAAGGACTTTATTGTCTTGATTTGGTGAGAGTTGAAAACAACCGTCAATGGAACAGAGGCCACATAATTCCAGAAAACTCATCAAAACCCCATGACCCACCACAATTTTTCTTTCCTAAAAGCCTTTAATGTATGGGAATTTTGAATCTTTTTTTTTTTTTTATTATTATTATTTATGGGGGGGCAATGAAAAAGATAAAGCTATGATGAAGGAAAGATCACCATTTACATGCAAATGGGTTTAGCTTTAAATTTAATCATCATCACTCAGCAATCTTTTACCTTTTCAATGGTATCTGAGGCAGTCTCAATTGTTTAATTGGTGAAGGTTCTACATAGTATTCTTTAATGGGTTAACTGTATAATATATGCCAAGACTCAAAGACAAGACACATTGCACCCACTACTTGACTATTTATTCTGTAAATTTTTAACTCACCCGGTCGCTGTGCATTAAAACTATGTATAAATTGTTGCCTTCAGCTGAAGAAAAACAGATGATTTCTTGGTTGAGAACTAGGTAGAGTTGAAGTTGAAGCTGGAATTTTTAATGATAGATCACCTAACACCCTTGTCACAATCATTGAAAGGTCAACTTCAGCTCTGCCTTGGTCCTGTGGGACTCAGAGCAGTTGATCCGTCCCACCAATGCTCCTCTCCTTCAGCTCTTCCCTCATTTTCAATCACCTTTCAACTTTTATTTACTCAAAACCAAACTCTAATTTTTTTTTTTTTTTTTTTCAAGGGGAAGAAAATCTCTGTGTTTCTCCTTTTTGGTGGTTTTTCTTTTGTTATGGCTAGGAGTTGAAGAGACTAAATAAAATAGCAATAGCATTGAGTTTATTGTAGACCTAAACGCAGAGAAGGAGAGCATAGCATAACATGATGAGAGGTTAAAAGAGTGTTGTATGAATCTCAAGTCCATTTTGATAGGTTCAAGATTTCGTAGCTTAGGCCTAGCCATAGTATGGGACCTTTGATTCATGGGCTCAAATTGAGTTGGGCCTATCCTGGGCCTACAACTTTGAAAAAGGAAAAGGTAAAGAAGAAGAAGAAGATTGGCGAAAAGAGGACAAAGTACAACAACTTGATCTTGCTATCATTAAACCTCTTTCCTTTAAACACCACACCACCAACTCTTGTAAATGCTGGCTTTAATTAATAAAACATCTACCCTCCATGTGGGCTTTTACTATATAAATTTAATAAGAGCATAAAATAACCAATAATTCTTTTAAATATTTATAACCAATCAAACTCTAAATATGAAATCCTAATAAAAGACATGATTGATTTGATGCAAGTTAAAAAAATGAAATGAACCAATCGATGGATATCATCAGATGTGACCTTTGATAAGAATTAATAGCCATTCATTGGGCTCTGAATTCTATGAATACATCACCCAGGCCAGCTACACAACAAGAAGCCTTACTTTTACCTACTATCAATACTTTTAGTCTACTATTATTTTTAAATAAAAACTTATCTAATCTCATATTTTAATTAATTGCAAATGAAAAATGTTAGCTACAAATTTTCTTTTCTTTTTGGGGGGGAAAAAAAAAAGAATTAAAGCCCAAACGCGGCCTAAGAAAAGATTGAACACGTTGAGTCAACTCATTGGAATAAGTATGAGACAAAGAACATTGGGTTTTTTCCCAGCTCTTTTCCATTAACTTTACCTAAAAATACAGTGAAATTTACAACAAATGCCATCATTCAATCAACTTTATAGTTTATCCTAATCTTTGAAAATGACATCATGTGCTATACTAAACAACGGTTTCATCGAACCCCGAGAAAACTTTCTTGCGAATAAAAATGGGTGACGCCCTTTCACGACAGACAAATCGGAGCCGTTGTTTCCATCATCACCGTACCTTGGCATGTCATTTCTCAACTTAAATATCAGCTCCGGTCCCACCTCAGACTCCTGGTACTCGCGAGGGTGACCGCCAGAACTGATACTCCAGTCCACGTGGGTGAGCGTGGCAGGCACGCACCCCCTTGGATCCCGCATATGTATAAGGGTAGAAAAGTAATTCTCCTCTGGATAACAGGTGTAATCGTTTGTGCATGGTTTGTTGAACTTGTCCCAAATCCAACTGTCACTCACCACAAGCCTCGCATGCTTACGTGTCAACACCCAAAACTGGGACCCAATCCTAAAATCCTCTAACTTCACTTCCGGTAACATCGCGGTCTCTCCACGCGCCGCCCACCTGTCATACGACCCAGGCTCGTTTGCAAGAATCTCAATGAAGCTCTTCTTAGATTTCATCAGTGTTCGGTAAGTGAAATTAAAAGAGTGAATGGGTATACAAGACGGAGAAAACATGGCAAACATGCCATTTCCGGAGTCATGCAGCAGCGCGTGAGCAAGTAAGCGACGCGCGGCGGAAGCGAGAGTGGGAGTAAAGCGGAGAGAGGGTTGAGAAGGTATAACTCGCTGAGTAAAAACGCCTGAAAACGGCGGGTCGTATTCAAAACTCGGGTCCGCATGGACGTAAATATTGTACAGATTCTTGTTAGTGTTGTTGAAGTAAAGTTCCCAAAGTGGAGCAGAAGGAAGAGGCATAGTCGTGAGGAACATAAATGCCAGCTTTCTGTTCGAAGTGGGTCTTCGGCTGACACGCGCAGCGACTCGGAACAGTGATTCATCATCTTTTGGTATTGGCGGCGGAGGCGGCGGAGGTGGTGGTGGCGGTGGGTGTGGAAGAATGATGAGTGAGGTTCGACTTCGATGGGTGTTGTTTGAAGAGTTTTGAGAGGAGGTGGTGGTGGGGCTAGTGATAGTGAAAACAATGGCTAACGGTAAGCAGAGAAGTAGAGCACATAAGAGAGATAGTGGAGATGGAGACAGCATGTTTTCTTCTGTTCAAAGCGTAAAACAAAAAAAAAAAAAAGTTGGTGATCTTGAAGAGGAATTGATTGATTAAGATTTTAGAGAGAGAGAGAGAGAGAGAAAGAGTGGGATTTGGTGGGGGAAGATGCTTCAGGTTTGTGTTTAAGTTAATAAACAAAATTAGACAGCTTAATCAAAGACATAATAAAAGTTAACAGGAATTAGAGATTATAGTAAGTAAGAGGGTAACATGATCCCTACATTTATAGATAAAAACTTGTGAAATTGTAAATCACAGCCGTTGAATTGAATCATAGAGAAGAGAATAATATGGTGGGTTACCCAGGAAATAAGATGCTGTTTACCTTAAATTAAGTAAGAGATAAAAGGTGAATAAAATGAACAAGTTACAAGTGGAGTGCATGCAAGCGCCAAGCAGTGCCAGTAAACCTTGTGTTATAGCGTTTATTATGTGAAGGATTCACGATCAGGATCACGATCACGATCACATGTATAGGCATAGTCATTTAATCTCTTGGCTTTAATTATTATCTAACTGGAAATTATTATGTCATCTGTGATCAAGAAATCAACTATATAAAGAAAATACCATGTGAAAAGCATCAAAAATATGCAAATATCAAAGGATTACCTCCCATTATCTACACTACACCTAAAGATTAGTAAATTGCTTTTTAAGAAGAAAGTCCAAGTACTTGTCTAATCTCACACCTCCCACTCACTTTATTGAAGAAAAATTAGACTTCAACAAAACTTTTGAGGGGATAGTGTTTTTGAATTTTATGAGTTAATTACTTTTCTAATATCTCTAAACTAAAACAAATCAAGTACAAGCAGCAGGATAATGCTTACTCTTTTGGGAACAAAACATGAGAGATGATGATGACTGAAGGGAGTTGTGAATCCCCAGTTGGACTAACCTTTTTCACAAACCAGTAAGTAACTGGGCTTCGCTAAACTTAAAAGCCCAGACAAATGTTTTCTACACTACTAATTAATGCAACACGGAACCCAACCAGTACATAAAGACACAAGAAATCATCAACTAACTTGTACATGATGTGATGTTCATGTTACAAAAACACTATTATTATTATACCAGTGACATGAAACCACCTTTTTTACATCACCCAATTCCAAGCTGAAAGTGATGTAATGTTTAGTTAGCTTGTGTTTAGTCAAAGAGTCTGTTGAATCAAAGAAAGTGGGAATTAAAGATGGTGCTTTGCTTTGAATTGAGATTTTTAAGTTGTGTGTCTGTGACTCTGATTACGTGAATGAGTTTGAGTAGAGGCAGTGGCTGAGGTTGAGGTTGAAGTTGGGTGTTGCCTAGAAGCCACCGACAGTGACAACATTATCAATTCTCTCCCCCTTACCACTACAGGATAAATGGACGGGAGGTAGAGAGAGATAAAAATAAAAATAAAATAAAAATAAATAGAGCCAAAAACAATGTAGAAAGGAAAGAGAGAGACTCTTGGGGCTAGGGGAAGAGGGCATGTGGATGAGTGGGGGACACACCAAACATATCAATTAAACCCTTTGAAATTATTGAGCTTTGTGACAGAAAATAAAGAAAAAGAAAGCCAAGCAAGCAACACAACAGTCTTCTCTCTTTCTCTCTCTCTCTCTCTCTCTCACTTCACTGCTTATAGTTTGGACCTTATGTCCTTATGCTATCACTGTGCTACCACTGCTCAACAGTATAGAAGTCACAAGTAAGGAAAAAGGAAAACCAAAAGCAGAAGAAGCCACTTGCTTTTTACACTACTTCTCTATTTGGTTTCTCTTTCAAGAAACACACTTCTCTGTTTTCTCTCCTCTCACAAACCAAAATTGTTTCTGAAGATGCCTAGACCAGGTCCAAGACCTTATGAATGTGTTAGAAGAGCATGGCATAGTGAAAGACACCAACCCATGAGAGGCTCTCTCATTCAAGAAATTTTCAGGTGTAACTCTTTTTTTTTTTTCCTCTTTATAAAATGTTTATATGTATGTGTATGTATAGTTACCAATTGTTGGCTTCTATTTTGTTTAGAGTTGTCAATGAGATTCATAGCTCAGCAACTAAGAAGAACAAGGAATGGCAAGAAAAGCTCCCTGTAGTTGTCTTGAAATCAGAAGAAATTATGTACTCCAAAGCCAATTCTGAGGTTGGTTCATTTTTCTCTTCAGCTACTCTGAATCTCAATTGGGTTTGCTCATCCTGTATTTAACAGCTGAGATTATGACGGAAGAGACAAGAAAGGAGATTTTTTTATGCATTTTAGGTTCCAAATTTTGAAATTTATTTTCCTTTCTTATGCTTCTCTGTAAACAAGCTGGAAGTCTGATATGTTCTTGGATTTAGTATTGTTGATTTTCAAGCTTAAATTTTACATTTTGATTGTGCTGTAGGCTGAATATATGGACCTTAAAACACTTTGGGACAGAACTAATGATGCTATTAACACGATTATTCGACGTGATGAGAGTTCTGAAACTGGAGAGCTACTTCCCCCTTGTATTGAAGGTATTTATCCATTTTTTTCCCTTTACTTTCTTATTTCAAAGTTGTTTTGTTTTTCAATTTTACTGTGCATATATCCTCTGTCTGTTAATTTTTTTTCTTCTTGGGAGTAATTTTGGCTCCTTAATATCAGTTAGAGAGACTACTACCTTGAATTGTAGATCCTATCTGTGGGATTTTGCGCTCTGTTAGTTAACAAATGCTCTTCTCAAAGTGAAATTCTATGTGTGTGATTCTTCCTTTTTATGATATTTGTTGTTTGTTAGCTGCTCTCAATTTGGGCTGCATGCCAAGAAGAACATCAAGGAGCCAACGGAATAGTCACCCAAGGTGCTACCTTAATTCTGGCACACAAGAGCACACCAGTTTAGAGAACATCGCTCAAGGAAATCAGACAGTTAATCCACACTACATTCCACATTATTCTCCTTTGATGAAACCCACAAGCACAGATGCAGCTCAAAGTCCTGTTGTTCAAAGCAATATCAACTCCATTAAAAAACTTCCCTTTGCATCTGAGAATGTTCCTCCTTCAATCAATAAGCAATTCTTGCGTTTGGAAAATTTTCCCAGTTTGAATTCGTATGCAGTTTACCCCTTGTATAACATTGAAGAACTACCACATGGTTTTCAAAATTTTCCTAACTCAACTTCTAACAGTATGGAACCTGCTAAGGCAATTTGTGTTCAGAACTCTTCAGTTAAGATTGCTCAACCATCTATTAATATCAGGGATGCTCCTGAAATCCCACATGATATTGGGTGTGATCTATCGCTTCGGTTGGGACCACTGTCTATTCCTTCCCCGAGTGTTGAGAAATTTCAGCTACAACAGGTTAAAGATGTTGGTTCTAGTTCTCTAGAGGGGAACGAAATGAGTGATTTGACACCACAATTGCATAAACAGTTAATTTTCTGTTCTAACGCCAATGTTGATGACCCATTAGACATGTGCTCCAGTCAGTGGAGTGATGAGAGCAATGTTGATACAAGAATAAGAAAGCGAAAAGCAGTTTCTATTCACCCATTAGAGGATCAACATTTTTGGCAGTCAAAGCTTTCATTTAACCAGTTAACTGGAGGAATGAAAAGTGCAGGTTCGTAGACTGACTCTTATTTCAGGATGTTGATTCAAGTTCTTGACATGGCTTAGTGAATGCGCATTTCTGAAGCTTTTTGTAATCTTGCTGCACTTGGTAGTTTATGTACAATTAGTTGCTTGTTTCAGTTTGCAAGAAATGAGATGTAAATATTAACCAAGTTCCAACTAGATGAAGTCATGGTGATTTGACTGGAGAAAAACCCTTAATCTGAATGGACAGAAATGTATTGTGTCTTGTATATTGCTGCTTGTAAAACTTATAACTTTTGATGCTATGATGCAGCCTCCTAGTTTAGCATCCATGCACTTTGAAAACATAAGGATATTCCTAATGCCTGACTTTAATTGTTTGCATCATGCTAATTTACAATTATCCTGTTTTTTTTTTTTTTTTTTCTACTGGATCTTATTTTTTGGAGCCAATTGAAAATTTGATTCGAGTACAATGTAGTACAGGGAAAAACAAACATAAGGTTTAGCGATATATGCAAAAGAGTTGCAAGGGTGTCTCTTCCCTAAACCTTAAGCTTTACTATATAAGGTGAAAAGAAATAATTAGGAATCATTAAACTCGGGGTCCGCAGATCACGGTCTCATGAACAAGTGGAGAAAAATGATTAATCAAAACTGGATAAAGGGTTTGTTTGTGTAAGTGGGGGACAAGTAGTTGTATGCTGATCCAAATCTTACTGTCATCTGGAGTCAAATGTGGTTGGGGGCCATGGTGTGGACCTGTTTACTTCGTCTGATTAGGAAGGAAGAAGATATGATTATTGAATGACTAGATGTTATGGCTTTTTAGTTGTTTTCAGTGGTGGTTAGTGTGTTTATAGATTGTATGCTTAATGGGGTCAGAATCTAATCTTTCTTGGTTTAAACTTGAGTCTTCATGGAGAATATGAACTATTTTGGTCTATATGTAGATTTTGGCATAAAGTATTTGTAGAGAGAGATAAATGGATGGAGGAGATTGAAGGGTTCCTAGAGTTTAACTAATTGTTTACTTTAGCGAGTCATTGGGGGTCCGCAGCAGCATAACTCAAGGATGAGATACAAAAGATACTATTGAGTTGAGTAGTGTTGTGGGGTTTGGGAACTAAATGTTTTTCAGAAGATGACGATGGAAAAAATACTATGTTAAAATCTGTAATGTGACGAACACCACACACCACTCAATGAGAATACAAGAAAGATTAGCAATAAGAACTACCAAGTACAAAGCTGTAACTTTATTAAAGCAACATAAAGTTTCTGGGAATAATTCTTTTATGTAGCTTGTTGATTAGATCTTTGGACTATAAAATCTACTGATAATATACATGTTAATAAAAAACGTGTCTGAATATTCTGCAATAAGATCGAATACACAGAGTTCACACGTGCTTTACAGAAAAAATTTAATCCTTAATTTTATTCTATACATGTTTAACTTGTTCAATTGGCTATGGAACTCACACTCTCAATATATATACACTTAATGTCTACTGCGGAACTCACACTCTTCATATATACACTTGATGTCTACTGCGGAACTCACACTCTTCATATATACACTTAATGTCTACTGCGGTTAGTTTCACTCTTCACCAGAGAAGAGGGAAAAAGTGGAATAAGTTGAAGGAGAAGATGATGATGATGTATTAGAAGAAGAGCTATAGTGAAAATCGATTTGTAATCTCTTGTGAAGAAAGATAGTTGAAACTGTTCCTTTCTTCTCTTCCTCCTCAAGTTCCCCAAGTGGTATAGCAGCAAGAAATCTTTTGATGTACTCTTTACAACACTTTTTCCCTCTACATATTATCTCTTCACTTTTCTCTGAGTTTCCATACATCAAAGTGAAATCATCAAACTTCAGAATATATGCCTGATTGCACCCCTCAAAGAGCCGCTCACCTAACGAATCGATGATGTAATAGGCATCTGTTTCAACCTTCAACACGAAGAAATGATCATTCCAACTCACAATGTAGATTCCTGGCTGGTAATCTTCAGCATTCTCATTAATTTCATCCCATATTTCATCGAATGACATGGCTCCCTGTAAACACTTAAATTTATCAGGGCTGAAAAATCCGGTGAAAGATTTATCAGGCAAGACATTTATAGGCTGAAGGCCAGCTTCTAAAACAGTCTCAAGATCAAAATGGTTGTCTGGGAAGAAATTCGTGTAGTTTTCGTTGTTGCAAAGTTTTCGCCAGTCGGAGGAACCTTGTGTTATAAGTCTATCTAATTCTGATCTTGTTGGCATGAAGTCTTGATTCAAGTGAAGCCAGTGGGCAATGGCTGCAACTAACGCTGTGCAGGCACCCTCTCCACTTGCTTTCTCGCTCCTTTGATCATAAGAAGCAAAAAACACATTAGCTTTCAGTTTAGATTGCCCATCTCTACTTACTACTACTTTCTTTTCCCAATTACAAAATTCATAACATCCTGAAGAAAACGCACTGGCATCTGTATTCTGCAAAAATTAATACCCCAACATCAGCATTTAATCCTCCCACTATTTGAATAAATCAACTGGGCATCCATGCACTTTGTGGTCCAGTCTTTAATGGATAATGGCATTCAATTTTCATAATAATAAGTTAAAAGAACAGGGGATATGGGCCCTCTGTAGGCTCTTAACTTAATTAAGAAGCTGGAGAAATTCAAATACACATAAATGCTTATTGAAAGTTTCTGACACGTACCAGTTCGGGCGTGTTGGAGTCAACATGGCGTTGGCGGTCAACATGATCTGTCACGGAATCACTGGCCTTGTTGTCATTTGTCTTCTTAATCAATGGTTCTTCTTTCTTTTTATGCGTTATAAAACTCAACCGCCTTCTCTTCCACGAAAAGAACCCCTCCTTCCGGTCAGGTTGAGGTTCCAACTGAGTTTTGGAACTCGGACAAGATTCCGACTCAATTCTTGAGTTAAGTTCTGTATTGGTTTTCTCATTCGTAACAGTGGACTCGTTTCCCACCAAACCATCCGAGTCGTCCGATTCACAAGAACTGACTCGGTCTCTTTGACTCTTCTTCCCTTTCTTTTTCTTCCTGTAGCCCGTTAGGCCCATCATCATCTTAAAGAATGCATCTCCTTTGTCGGATTCGGTTGAGCTTTGAACAGGTCCTGGCGAGTCTTGAGAATTCCTGACCTCCGCGAAACTCACGCATACCTGTACAAAAGAAGAGTGCTTTCATATTAAGTTCCCATAATATAATATGGACCCCTTAACGACCGTGACCCTTCATCAATAATCAGTAATATGAATTGATGAAACTTAACCGTTGATTAAAGACTAGATTATGATTGGTGGTTGTGTCATTATCTAAAAGAGTCAATTGAATTTAATGTAAGGTCTTATTTAGTACTTTGACCGAAATAAAGTCGACTTAAATAGAACTTAAGATATGTTTAACAAAATTTAAGTGAATCCGCATAGACAAAAATATTGGTGTCATAGAATAGGAAAGTTTATAATACGTATTTTTAACACGTCAATTATACAATATAAATTTGGAGGTTAATGTAGAGAAAATCCATAGGGGGGTTTCTTTGTTTAATGTGGTAGCTTGAAATGTGAGTAAATTAAGGGGTATGTATGATAATGATATTGATTGATGGAAATTGAAACTTACCAAAAGTGTAGCTTCGCTGCCCAAACCCCCAACCCCAACCTTGGAAGTGAGCGGAACCTTTCTCTCAATCTGGGACTCCATTGTTGCTGCAACTTCTGCTAAATTTAAATAAGCTTTTCCTAAAACTGTTAATTTTGTCTGAGATTCTTCCCCATCTCCCTGTATTTCAACAACAACTGAAATCGTTAATAATTCCCATCATAGTACGAATATGAATTTAGAAAATAGATCAAATTTGATGATATGAACACAAAACAATCAAAAAGAAATGATCTTACCGATAAAACCTTCAATGATAGATTCCAGGGACCATATGAACCATCTTTTGATAGAACAGAGAAGTCGCAGATATTCTCCAATTCATCATCCCATTCAACAATTGATTCACCTTTACTCAAAAAAAATTGACTGGTACGACTTCTACGAATTTTGGATGATGAAGGGAGATAAAACTGAGCGAATACAGACTTGGGTCCTTTCCATTTCGTTTCAACAATCATTGTTTTATCTGTTTCGTCTGCACAAAATCCATCAAGTTTCAATGGCTTCACCTTCACATTGAACCTCTTTGTGGCTCCGGACATTGGCCTTGCCGACCACTTCATCATCTTCTCCTCTTGCAAATATTTCACCCGCAGATAATAACTACATAACAATAAATAAAAAAAGAACACATAATAAAATAAAGAAAGAAAGAGAGAGAGAGAGAGGGGAAAGACTTGTTCTTAAAAAAATGGGGTCAGTGACAGGGCAAAGCAAAGTAGGAAAGTTCTGCCAGCCGCGTTGCCGTGTGAATGGTGAACCAAACATTATGGTCTTGTAACTCACGTGATTTCAGCGTGACTATATGACACCAAACCACTTATGCTTATGTGTCAAATTATTGTTGGTTTGATTGGTCCATAATTATGGAATGTTTTAAGGGAGGGAAAGGTCGGGTCGGATGTGAACGACACAGCGCCTGTGGGGAGGTGACACGTCTACACGGACACAATAACAAAACACATGTTGGATACGCGTAAGATGAGGGAAAGACAACTCAGACAAGAAGGATACGGTTAATCGGACAGGTAAAATGCGCAAAGTACATTACAATTTTGGTCCTGTCTTAGAAGACATGTAACTACCTGCTTTTGTAACTTGCCACGTGTTTGATAATTTAATTTCACGCGTGAGATAATCGAATGGCTAAACCACACAGGTGACGTGGATATTTTCTCATTTTGTCGTATGAATTGAGTGATTAGTATATTATATGGTACTAAAATTTAAAAAAAAAAAGAAATTACTTAGTAATGTCCAGTAAGCAGTCTAAACGAGCTATATGTGGGCAGTGGGCTTATGTTAATGGGCTTACACTTCCAAATGGGCAAAAACATATTTAAAACGATAATGTTTTCGAAAAAAAAAAAACCGAAACTAAACCGAAAACTTATACGTATATCTTAATATTACTTGTTTGAAAGTTGTAACTTGGTTTTACCTAATAATTATTTTAATGTTAAAGTTGGTGAAAGTTTTCAAAATTCAAACTCTCCCACTTGCATTAAGATATAAGTAAACTTTATATTTCACTAACTATTACTTTCTACAACTATAAAAGTTATTAACACAGTCAAATTATCATATATATATATATATATAAAATGATATCATAAATTAATAAATTGATGTTACGGTTTTTTAAGTTGAATAACTACGGCCACATCATCTGTAAAGACTTTTGGTAGCTAGTTGGTTTTTTTTAAGCGATTTGAAGAAATTTATAGCCAATTAGTAGTAATTCTCCTAACTAGCTCTTAAATCGAAGACTTTTGGTATAATAAATTGGGGTAATATTACACGTATAAATATTTTTTTGTATTAAGTAATTTGACAAGAGGTTAATAAAATAATAAATATAATAAATTTAACTTTTTGTATTTACTCTTTCATTTATCTATTATAATTTTATTAAATTTTTTATACGTTTAATATTATTGAACAATTTAAAACGAATAGGAGTAGTGCCTCCTTAATAGGTTAAGTAAGATTAAGGATTTTTTAAAATTCTGTAGTCAAAGCAAGAAGAAAATTGGACTTGGACAGCTTTCAAAATCAAAATCAAAATCAAAATCAATCTCGTCAAATATCATTAACACAACAAAATAATAAAATATTAATAGACTTATCTAAATTATTTGATGACATGAATTTCATGCTATACACTGCACACATGCCCTCGATATCGGATATCGTAATTGATCCATTGGCTTATAGAATTATAAAAATATGAAGTTGGTGAGCATTACTGAAATTCTCTAAGAATTTAATAATAATAAACAAATAAAAGGCACATGTTTGATGTTCCCATCTCCAATCTCGAAAACTTTGAGCTTGTAATGCGCCAGGCATGGAGAAAGTAGTATTCATTTGTTGCCTGCAGCAGATTTGAGTATCGATGATTGTGTTATCACTCACTCTATCACATTTATTTAATCATGCATGGCTGAGCTGAGAACTTAGCAGTACTAGGTATAATATAATTAATTATGATCTCCACTGCCCTATCTAGGTTAAACATATATGGGTGGTGGATCTTAAGGATTAGTAAAGATAATTAAATGATAAATCATGCAACCAAATTAATCAAAGAATCCCAAAACAAATTGGAGAAATTAACATGCATGTATCTTTAAGATTCTGAGAATAATGAAGGATTTGGATACACAGAAGATGAAGATGAAGATGAATAATCCCATGTGAATAGAACAGCCCATGAAAAGACGAGTACAGGACATGTGGTAAGATTAGGTAATAAATTTGAAGTCTTAATGTTTGAAATGCAAAATCCGATTGGTTAGGAGGAGGTAATCCAATGTATTCATTTTGGAAGACACATGGACAACTTAGAGTTGGGTGAAGGATTTTAATTTTAGAGGTTCTTCGTTCCAACCAATGAGAGAGACAGATCCGAGAATAAGGTTCAGATTTCAACGAGGTAAATCTCCAATCAATTCAATTTGTAATCAGTTTTCCACAAACATCCTTCAGCT
Organism: Toxicodendron radicans; assembly: GCA_009867345.2. NCBI lineage: Eukaryota > Viridiplantae > Streptophyta > Magnoliopsida > Sapindales > Anacardiaceae > Toxicodendron > Toxicodendron radicans. Next base: position 6,625,867 of record WYDK02000014.1, read on the forward strand.
TTTTATGCTTTGAGACTGCAAATCACACCTTCTAAACTATACTTTTAAGAAGAATATTGAATAATGTATCCTAAAAAATTTCGGATCTCAGAATTGGATTGGTTGAGGTCTGTGTTCTGTCAATAACTATGGTGAAAATTAATAGGGTCCGGTCCATAAACGATTCCAACTCATAATATAATAGAAGATAATTGTTGAGTTTTGTTCTAAGTATCCAGCATAAAAACAATAATAAATCTTAAACAAATCAAAGCAAATAATTGTAGAGTTTTGTTCTAAGTATCCAGCATAAAAACAATGATAAATCTTAAACAAATCAAAGCAAATGATAAAAAAAATAAGAGATCAGAGATCGATATAATGATTTATAGTGGTTCGGCTTTTGAAAGCCTATATCGACTCTTTAAAGCAAAATAAAATATTATATATTAATCAATCAACACTATAGATATAAGATTTGTGTTACATCAGAGAAAATAGAACAATAAAATTCAGAAAAGAATACACCAAATCCAATTCACCATTGATCTATCTTTCTACAATATCGCTCTCTCCTTTCTCCCTCTACGCACCATTATATCACATAATAAAGAGTCAATCTTTAGATACTGAATCGATCTCCACCTATCTCAATCGAGATCCCAGCCATCAAATGAAAAATCTTCAGAACAACGCATTGAACCTGAAGATGCAATAGTATACTTGGGGGAAACAAAATAGTGAGTGACACCATAAGTGGTCCCTAAATGAAACGAAACCGTTTCAAGCAATTGTCATTATGACCAAAGTCACTCAAGTTGACTCCCACTATGGCAGTCTAAATGCCATCACCACAATAATTACGTAATTTTAAAAGAGCAAAGTTTTGATACTTTGAATTAGCACGTATTTTATCTTTTGTTCTCTCGATGTAAGTGAAAATCTCCAACCTAGTCCACCTGTTTCTGTCTCCTGATTAATGCTATTACACTCTCATTATTATATACCAAAGTTTTTATTATTAATATAAATAATATTAATCCATATTCCCATATTCACATTTCCATATTAAGCTTTCTCATTTGCTCCTCACATGCCAAAAGGGATCCGCATGTTTGTAATTAATTATATATGGATTAATTTTAAACTCAATTTACTTTATTTTATTATAATAAATTTCCTTCAAAGTAGAATAATTTAATTTCATAAGATTCGAGAAACAAAAAAAAAAAAAAAATGGATGGTGTATAAAACCTATCAACAAAAGCGAGTGATTAGATTAGATTACTATTATATGAACTTGGAACAAATTAATTAAATATTAGCTAATGACTATGATAATGATACTTAACCTTGCCCTTGCGTGATTGTGTGTTTGAATATACAAATTACTTTCAAACATTATCATCTCTACAATTGTCTTATATATATATAACTAGATTTCTATTTGACATTGAGTGTGTTAATAACTTGAGATGATGACTTGTGAATGGATTAGAATTTACGCTGGTGAAGAGGTAAAAGGGTAACATAGGAAACTGAAATTGGATCCATTATGCAAGTTGCTAAAGACACCTTGACAAGAGGGTCCATTATGCAAGTTGCTAAAGACACCTTGCCAAGAGGGTTTATGATGAATAAATGAAGCAGTTGTTGAAGCTTGACCTCTTCACTGAATTTCGTGAAATTTTTAGAATAAAAATTTGCAAGTAGCATTTAATTTGGTTACCTATCTCCACATGCCTTTATCAATCCCCAGCATCCTCCATCAAATCCCTTTTATTATTTAAACTCCAACTTTCCCCACCGGATCTATGTATACTGGTATCCGGTATGTTAAAATTCATGAATAATTATATATA
>WYDK02000015.1:11325-44935 GCA_009867345.2 Toxicodendron radicans
ATGTAACCCAAATATAATAGATCGCAAATCACCCGTTTCAACTCCTGTTTTTTCTTTCTCTTCCCTGTGCATAACATCTTCTCCTACAACATTATGGCTAAGCTGCAACTTCCTCTCTGCTCTTTGCATAATAACCTAAATAATATGTTTCAATTCAGTATCAGCAATAATAAATTAAAAATTGATATAAGAAGCATCACCTCTTCCACACTGTGTCTAGTTACAAGGTTAATAGACAACACATGATTCATTTGACCAATCCGATGTGCCCGCTGCAGAGCTTGTTTGCCCACTTGAGGATTCCAATCTTGTTCGTAGAAGATAACCTCCACAAAAAAAAATTGAAATTATTCAAATGTCATTAAAGATTAAAAAGAAAAAGAAAGATGTTTCTTTCAATATTAGATCAAAAAAACAATGTTTTTGGGAAGCCATTTTAAAACTTCCACTGGTCAGAAGAGAATCAATTAATAGAGAATTTTCATGACGCTCACAGTATCAGCAGCCACAAGATTCAAACCAACTCCCCCAGCTCTTGTAGAGATCATAAAAACAAAAGCATTATTTCCACCAGCTTCAGAACTGAGTCTCCCCATAGATGATGAAGCACTGAAATTTCTTATAGCAGCAAAACGTTCCTCAGCCCGGACTGACCCATCAAGACGCTCATAGGAATATTTTCGTAACTCCAAAAAATCCTACATTGCATGTGAAAAGCAGTGCCTATAGTTGTCAAAATCAACAAGTTTCAGCACTCAAGCTGAAGACATAAATTTTAAACATCATTAAGATTCGGAAAGCAAACCTGTAAAATATCAAGTGTATGGGTCATCTGAGCAAAGAGAAGAACACGATGCTTAGAAGCATACAGCTTTTGAAGTAGTTGGTCCAAAATTACAAGTTTACCGCTAGCCTGATCAAGAAGTCATAAAATCAGCATTTTGGTTGGAAGGAAACAATATGACACAGCAGAAGAAGATACAATTTGCAGACTCGGAGAAGCAGCAGATAAATTTCAACTCCACATTCATCATCCTTTGTCTAAAAAACCTAGATGAAAAGGCTACCTGAACCAAGTGTTCACCTTCTTCAAATGGTTCGGGCTCAATACCAGGAAAGAGATAAGGATGACTACATGCCTTTCGCAGTTGTATTACCTAGAAAAGGAAAGCAGATTTAATGATTAAAACATCATGAATATCCAATAAGAAACATCATGTATATCCAATAAGAAACAAGGTGACGAGGGAGAACAGTGAAAAGAGAACAATTCAGTCAGCTATTCAAACTTAAGATATGCTAATGAATTTGCATGATTCCCTTATTAAATTGATATCTTTAGGTTGTGCAATCCATTGCCTTCATTCACCATATAATATCTGTCTTCAGGTTGAACCAACTCAGAAAATTTTCCATTGAATAGTCATCTAAATTACACCAAAGTCCATATGGAACTAAATATTTCAGAGGAAAAATAAAATTTTCCTGAGTCAAACTAACTTCTCCTTAGAAATATAATGGCGTGCTCTTTTTTTTTTTTGGTAAGTATAGCGTGCTCTTTAAGTCTTCCAAGAGAAGAAAGCATTTAGTATGCAATATATGCAGGACAATGAAGAAAAAGGTATCAAGGGAAAATTTGAGAAGCAAAGACATACTATATTCTGTAAAGACTGATGGTTAGAAACACCAGAAGACAATGCTAGAAGTTTTGGTAGCTCCTTCCTCAATATTGAAGTATACACTTTCTTTTGCAACGAGACCATAGGAGTCATCCTGTCATGACCAAGTCACAGAAATCTACTATGACTTAACAAATCTGTATAAAAGTAGTTACAACAGGAACCAAGAGGAAACACTCGAGTATAAATTCAAGGATAGTAAGCCTACACTGTTGTCTCGGTAAGAGGTGGCAGCCTTAAACTTCCAGACTCAATCAGTTTAGATTTTGTTCGCCTAAGCATGAAGGCATGCAATATACATTTCAAACTCCTAAAACCTTCCTTGGCTGATTTTAAAATCATTCAATTATTACAAAGACAGCAGTTATTATATAAGTATAATAAGGAGATAAATATGGAGATTTAGTAATTATACAAATAAACACACAGTAAAGAAATAGAAAACTACACAAGCACTGATCTTTTCCTCATAAATAAGGTCACAAACAGATATCAGGCGGCCAAGTCTTAATGTGAATAATATAATGCTACATAATTCACAGGTTTTGTGGCACAAAAAAGGAGCAATTGCCCAGCTTCCTGAGAAGAAGCAGAATAAAAAGGAAAAAGTACATGATAAGTTCAGTGAGTGATTAACAAGCATACGCATCAATCTACCAATTTGGGTTTCAAGATGAAGGTGCAGAATACATAATGAACAATCTAATAAAACCCTGACTTCAGTATCCAATACCTAATATTATTTTTGTGTCAATAAGTTCATTTTTAAGATGCCTTGTTTCCAATTGTAATTGCATCATGAGGTTTATAATAGAGTCTTTTTCTGAAGCACAACTAGTGAAATAATTCATAACAGAATTACAATGGAGAAAAGAAAAGGACATTTTTAATCAATGTTGTACAGCCTATTCATGAAATAAGAAAATAACCTGATAAACAATGTCCTGCTTCATTAAAAGTAGAAAGGAACTCTTCCAGTGTCCCAAATACTGAAGGCATACAAAAATGCATTAAAGCCCAAAGTTCGGAAAGATTATTTTGGATAGGTGTGCCAGTCATCAACAATCTTCTGGGCATGACAAAGCGCTCTCTGAGGACTTTATATAGAACCTGTTGTGGTTAAATCATTGAAGTCTTTTGAATGAGAATATCATAGGAAAATAGAGAAAATAATTGCATTAAAATATTACTTTTCACCTACTCAGGTCTCTAGTCTTATTTTAGACAACTAGCAGAAATTTACTCAGAATCCACACTAGTAATCACCCTGTAAAGTTGAGAAAAGAGAAGAGAAGAATAGAGAGAACAGATCAAGAATTTATGAACATGCAGCTGTCGTACTACTATTACATTCATTTTATAATTGTTATATTTGATGATTGTCAGTATCATCTCTTATATTTGTTAAAACTAAAATTAATTTTATCAGCAAACAATTGCCACCACAGACATATATGTTACTAAATATATTAATCTCAAACTTACACTGGAAGGGTTTTTAAGTCTCTGGGCTTCATCAATTATGGCACAGTGCCAAGGTATTTGAGATAGAAAATCCTGATCCATCAAGGCTATGTCATATGTTGTCAACAGTATATCAAAAGGCAATGATGATACCTGCAAAAGAATTTAACTTACAATGAACTATTAAAACAGACATAAGACGTCAGGGGAAACATTTATATTTATATCTCAAATGAAATGGGTAAACCATAATAAACACCTGGGAATCAACAAAAGAAAAAGTTTCCATAATTCACTTAAGATATAATTCCATCCATAAAAAAATTAATCTGTAAGACCACATACTAGGAACAAAAACTCACATCAGATGATGAGGACTTCTCTTTTACTTGCTCATACATTGTTTTGCGTAAACTGCGCCGGTGTTCTTTCTCACCTACATATTTAAGAACTTTAAGTTTTGGCGTGAATTTGGCCATCTCCAACACCCAACCATCTGTCACACTTAGTGGACACAAAACCACTGCAGAAAAAAAAAAAAAAAAAAAAAAAAAAAAAAGAAGGGAAAATCATTAACTCAAACCATTTCCACAGATGAAAAGTATCATGACTCAAAATTGAATAAAAGGCTTTTTAACTCACAGAATGGCCCTTGTGACATCTGCTTCATCTTCAAATAGCTCAAGAAAGAGATGGCTTGCAGAGTCTTGCCAAGTCCCATCTGTCAAGGATTCAAAAATTGTAATCAAGGCAGTTAAGATCAATACAATATAAACAGTCTTCAATTATTCCCAAAGGAGATGAAAACAGATAAGAAGCTCTGGAAGCACCGAATAAGAATATAAGGGATGCAGACGACAGTAACAAGGTGCACAGATTCAAGTGCCACTGTGAAGGTAGAATTTCTACCATAATTCTTCAAGAATTTTCCACGATAAACAAAACTAATATTAGCCCAAATAAAACGAAAATCTGTACAATTCAAATTTTATCAAGAATTCAAGACAACACAAAATAATTTCACTCTTTAATTTCTATAGATGCCGCTGCTTAAAATACTAATAAAGATATTAACAAAAAGAAACTACCGTGTAAAAAATTACCTCAGACGATTTCAAGAATTTTGAAATAGTAGAATATGAAACTTGGGTGTTATGTTACTTATGAATAGCAAACGAATGTTACTCCAATTAGTAAACAAGATAGAATTTCATACCTCGTCTCCTGCAAATACAGTAAAAAGAGTTGAGTAAGACTCAAAATTTACAATCATTTAATAAAACACAGTTGAAAAGGAAACCCTAACCAAGAATAACATTGACGCCCAGAAGATATCTCCGTATGAGCCAGCAAATTCCCTCCATTTGGTGAAGTTTTAACGTGGAGGTGACACCAAAGTCGGAAGAATTCCCAAACGAGAGGCCTCCACGTGCATCCTCTTCAAGTATAATTTTTGCTGCTGTTAGAAGCCTCTGCTTGTATTTCATCTCTATTAATCTGTCTCCTAACTGAACTTCTAGTGTTATTTTGGTTGTCCTCTTAGTTCTTTACCTGTTAAAGAGAAATGACCGGAAATATGAAACTCAAAACTCAAGCGGGTTCGAGTAATTAAGTTCCAGCATATTATAGCCGTTGAGTCAGACGCTATGTTGCCACGTATACTACAATGGCGGTGGCGGCGGACACAGCTACTATAATTGAAATCATTTTACAGAAATGGACAGTTAAAAAATAAAAAGAAAATTAGAAAACTAACTAATATGTAAAAAAATAAATAAACAAACGAAATTAAAATAATCCAATTACGTAAACAGAGTGGTTTCTTGAGAGTTCTTTCCTGAATAGTGGCCACGACTGTGCTTCAATTTGGCGAACGTATTGGTCTGAAATTCTAAAAGGAGTACAAAATTATATCTTTTAAAAGAAAACAAACAGAAAGAACAGAATGAAAGATTATAAACATTTGTATTAGAATGGTAAACCATGAAAGGGCCTGGAACTCCCATAAACAGCGACGAAGTTATTCATAATTCCAACAATTTACAGTTATTAATCTGTAAAACCACATACTAAGTCAAAGAAATCAAATAAGATGATGGGAAATTCTATTTTATATGGCATTCAATTTTCTTGCACAGAGGAGATAGTTGTTCTTTCTTACTAACATATATCCAAAGAACTTTCCGGTGTGCATTTGGCAATCTCTGATACCATCTTGTGACACCTACAGGCCCGATAACCACTTAGAAAAATAATACAAAATAGAACTAGGTAAAGTCATTGACTCAAACCATGTCCAAAGATAACCAGCAAAATAACATTCAAACTTAAATAGAAGCTTTATCAACTCACCCAAATGATGTTGAAGATCCTCAAATGGATTAAGGTAAAACAAAGCAAACAAAATCTTAACAAGTTTATATCTATCAAGGATTCAACTTACGTTCAAAAAAAAATTTAGCAGTGCATTTGTCTGGACTCTGGCTTTGAATTAAATTAAATTTGGTAGTATAATGAAGGTTAAAATTAACTCATGTCTAGCAAAGGTTCTTCTCACATGTGCTGGCGATGAGGTCCCCCTAGAACGAGTTTCTGGCTACGTCACTGGCGATGACATCTTAAAACGCTTCAGATTCTGAAACCCCCTGAAAGAACATAGAATCAATAACGTCATCTCAAACATAATGGCTAAGCTGCAACATGCAAATATGATCGATAGCAGATCACCCATTTTAACACCTGTTGTTGCTTTCTCTTCCCCGCGCTTAACATCATGTCATCATCTCCTACAACATTATAGCTAAGCTGCAACTTCCTCTGCTATTCCCATAATAATGTAATAAGGTTATAAACAAATCAAGACTCATTTGTCCACTTAAGGATTCCAAGTTCGAACAATCCAACCTAGCTCATTGAATATGACCACAGTAAGAATTGAAATTGGTAAAATGTCATTTAAAATTAAAAAGAATAAGATCAGCACCTATCTTACAATACCGAACCCCAAAAAAAAAATTAATAATTTTAAATTGCTAATAAAATAATTTTATAGTATTTATTATTTTTACTTTATAATTAATGGAACTTATATTCAAGTGAATTACAATACTACTAAGTCTAAAAAGTATACAAGAAATTTATTTTTATCTTAAGTAGACTACACTACAATAATTTTCCATAAAAAAAAATTATACAAAACATGACCACAAAGCTGAGACGAATCTAGAAAATAATTTTAAATAGGACAATGGACGAATTTGTTAATGGGCCTAGTTTAGACTGAGCCCAGCCTGACAAACCTAGCCCAATATTTTCCAATATTTACCACCACAGTTAAATTTAAATTTTTTAATACTTATACACCCCCACTTAAAAGTTTAAAAAAAAATATTGTTCTTATAACACACCTCCACAAATTCCATAAATATCATTCATCCATTTTATTTTTTGATACCTAACAATTACATACTTATAATTTTATAATATTGTTCAAAACCTAATATATCTTCTTAGAAAACTTTTGTTTTATTATTTCAAAAATTGTTTCACATCAAAGTATAGTTTGAATTAATAATAGAAGGAATTAGGATTTATGTAAAAAATGGGGTGTCAAAAGTGTTTAGGAAAAAGAAGAAATTAAATGTAGACTTAATAAAATATAAATTTATAATTATAAAAAAAATTAAAAAATTAGCTTCTTTAGATCATTACCAGAATGCTAATTCCCCATATTCAACAATAAATAATATTATATAATTAAGAAATACTTTTATTTCCAATGGCATATTCATTATTATATCAATTGTGTGATAGTGGGAGAAATTATAAATTAATAAAATCATACTTGATTATAAAAGAAAAAGAAGCATGAAAGCAGTGTAAATGAGAAAAATATGGATGAAATAATAACATGGTCATGGTCATGGTCAAATGTCAATAAAGTTCAAGTGAAAAACCATTTCATGCATAATGAGATTATTGTGGGCTTATATTAGACTACTAGTAGTGTCCGTCGAATAGGAGAATGAGTTGGTGGTGAGCTCAGCAGATTCCTCAATAGACGGCCAGATTAAAGAATGAGATCACATGTGGCCCTCTTTTTGTCATTATTCCTGCAGTATCACAACAACTCAACTCCTGGTATCAAATTCCCAATGATTGTTTTATTAGTGCCTTCATTTAATATTATTACTAGTGCACAAATCACAAATGCCTTTCGGTTATTCTTAAACAACGAAAGTGCCATTTTAATCATATGATTCCTCACCAAGTCACTACAAAATCTCATTCAAACCCACTCCAATTAATCTTTAATTAAGTGATCATCTGATTACAGATCGATACACTTTGAAATTATGACATTACATGTTAATTCACGAATTGTTATTGCATTTTGATTTTATGCAAAGATTTTGTTTTGCAACTTGCGATATTCCTATATACCCTCCACTATATATAAGTAATCAAGTGCTCATTATAAAGACAAAAAAATAGTAAATATCTGTTGCAATTTAATTCATGTCCTCCATATTATATCCAACGTATGTCCCACCTTGCATATTCAAATTAATTAAGAGCCCACTTTCTTAATCTTGTAAACCATGCAGTTACATTACTGGCAAATCCGTAATTAACACAAATATCAACGGATGATTACTCATAGTAATTAATTAATTAACATTCTTGTATTATATATTAATCCATGTCCTTAGCTTCTTCATTAATCGAAACCATCAAAAACATATATTTTACTAAACCTAGAAAATGCAGGCCATACCCTTTTGTTTTACTCCTACAAAATTCCTTTCTCCGATAACACTCCCTCCGGTGCATCAAGTTTCATCTTTAGTTAAAATTCCACGAGCTATATCAATTTCCACACCAGATAACCACGTTCCAACAAGTTTAACACCTGAAGTTGACGACTCTATTGCTGCCTTTTGGGACTACCAGTTTTTGTTTGTGTCACAGCGCTCAGAAACAAGCCAACCCATCACTCTTCGTGTCGTTGAAGGTTCAGTTCCAACTGACTTTCCTTCCGGCACGTACTATCTGGCCGGTCCGGGTCTGTTTACTGACGACCACGGCTCCACTGTGCACCCTCTTGATGGCCATGGTTACCTTCGAGCGTTTGACCTTAACGGCGTTACTGGAGAGGTCAAGTTCATGGCGAGGTACGTTAAGACGGAGGCACAAGAAGAGGAACATGATCCTGAGACTCGTTCATGGAGGTTTACTCATCGGGGTCCGTTTTCAGTGTTGAAAGGAGGTAAGAAAATTGGTAATACAAAGGTGATGAAAAATGTGGCTAATACAAGTGTTTTGAGGTGGGGTAGAAAGTTGTTGTGCTTGTGGGAAGGTGGGGACCCTTATGAGATTGAATCCAGGACGTTGGATACCGTTGGGAGGTTTGACATGATAGACGGTTCTGATTCTTTGCCGGACGGTGGGAAGAGAAACGCTGATGTATGGGATGTAGCGGCGATGATGTTGAGGCCCATTTTACATGGTAAGAATTTAATAAAAAATATCATTAATTATTTGATTAATAATTCTGACTTTCTGAGGTGTATACTAATTTTAGTTTATGTTAATGTGCGCAGGAGTGTTTAAAATGCCACCTAAGCGATTGCTGTCTCATTATAAACTCGACTCTCAAAGGAATAGACTTCTTACGGTGTCATGCAATGCAGAAGATATGTTACTGCCACGTAGCAATTTTACGTTTTATGGTAAACCTTATACGATTAATCTTCTTTTGTGTCTGTACTGTATCTGCATATTTCTTGTCACACCCCCAGCAATTTATTTACTCATGTTTACAGAATTTGACTCGAATTTCAAGTTATTGAACAAGCAAGAATTCAACATCCCAGATCATTTGATGATACATGATTGGGCCTTTACAGATACTCATTATATACTATTCGCCAACCGAATTAAGCTTGATGTCGCCGGTAATAAAACGAGGTTAATTAATGTGATGAAATTCAAGGGAGATTGTTTTATATTTTATTTATTGATTTATATTCTGTTAAAAATTGAGCAGGATCAATGACAGCAGTTTGTGGGTTATCTCCAATGATATCAGCTTTGTCAGTGAACCCCAGCAAGTCCACGTGTCCCATTTACTTACTTCCTCGATTTCCTGATCATGAATCTGCTGGAGTTCGAGATTGGAGTGTGCCTGTTGAAGCTCCTTCGCAGATGTGGCTATTGCATGTTGGCAATGCTTTTGTGAGAAAGGATGCCGATGGGAACTCAGAGATTCAAATACACGCCTGCTCTTGTTCCTACCAATGGTTTAATTTTCAAAAGCTTTTCGGTAAGGCCTTCAACTCTTAACATTAAACTTTCAATCAATCATTTCATATCATATTGCTGCTTTAGTTAACACAAAATTTGGAAACCTTTATTGTTTGACAGGATATAACTGGCAAAATGGTAAACTAGACCCTTCAATTATGAATGTAAAACAAAGTGACAATGAGTTATTGCCTCATCTTGTCCAGGTACTCTCAATGGGAATTGTAAACACATAATCAACAGAGAATATTATCAATTGTTTAATTAAATCTGTTAAATACGATCTTCTAATTTGTTTGTTTCACAGGTTTCTATCAACTTAGATGCTAATGGGAGCAGCCAAAAATGCTGCGTGGAGCCTTTGAATAAATGGAACAAGCCATCAGATTTCCCTGTTATCAATCCAGCCTTTTCTGGAAACAAAAATACGTTAATTTATGCGGCAACATCTTCTGGGTCTCGTCAGGCATTGCCACATTTTCCATTTGATACGGTGGTGAAGCTAAATGTATCAACCAATACTAACCGTACATGGTCCGCTGGTGCTCGAAGATTTATTGGGGAGCCTATTTTTGTCCCCAAAGGTGTTGAAGAAGACGATGGTTATATTCTTGTGGTCGAGGTGAAAATCCAACTTATCATTTATAATTTATATCGTTAGTTTCCAAGTATAAATTTTTAATGTAATAACATTGTTTCATTGTTTTGCAGTATGCTGTCTCAATACAAAGATGTTTTCTTGTTATTTTGAACCCTAAGAAGATTGGAGAAGCTGATGCGTTGGTAGCTAGACTTGAAGTCCCAAAGAATTTCAATTTTCCACTTGGATTTCATGGTTTTTGGGCTAACCTCTAGTAATTATGTATATTGTATAAGTGTTATCTTCTGCCAACACTGTAAATCGCATAAACAAGAACTGCGGTCCACTCCAGTTGAATCTATATAGGTTATAATATTTTAAGTTTTATGTCAAAGGCTTAATTATTTGTTAACGCACAAATACTATAAAAAGGTTACATTGGCTTTACACTGATGATGGGGAAAATTTTAAGCTGATATTCGCTACAAAATCGTTATAAGATTCGGATTAATTCTAAGCTAAAATCATTAATCATTATAGTGAAAATTCCATTCATATGAACTATATGTCGTCTATCTGCAAAGATTGTCGACGATGTATATATAATTGTATTCCTATGCGTATGGACGTCATATCATCTCTATCAAAACTTCGTGTCCTGTAAATTAGAAATTCCCCGTAAACGAGATATCAAATGTTAAATTAGCAATGAGTTTCTTGGAGGGTGTGGCAAAGTTTTTACAGTGTGCGGTGATAAGAGTTGGTCAACCACTAAACAACAGTAATTAGGATTTGATTATGAGCCAAATTTCTTTTTTGTTTTGTTGCAAAGAGGGCTGGGCGGGTTCGGCCTAATAATTTATTTTTCGGCCCAGAAAGCCCAGCTAAAGATACTTTGATGGTGTAGCCTACTGGCTCTATATTATACTAAACCGGAAACTCGGGAAAATTCGGTTTGTAAGGAGTACCGGTTTATAATTCCCCAAACCCAAAACCCTCCAATTCAAAATCCTACGCGCAACGCAGATACAGAGAAAAGAGGGAAAGTGAGAGTGTCACCGGCCATCGCAATGTCAGGTTTACCCTCTTCCCAATCGGGCCAATCCTCAACCTCCTCCCAATTCGCGTTCGGATCCACCGCTTTCTCTTCTCCAAACCCTAGTACTTCGTCCCCCTTCTCACTCTCTTTCAACACCTCTTCCTCAAACCCTAGCTCTACCTCCTCCACAACCTTCCCTTTCTCATTCTCTCTCAACACCTCTTCCTCCACCACAAACCCTACCTCCGTTCCTTTTGGATTCGGTTCAGCTCAATCTAATACCGGTTCAACTTCAACTCCATCCCTGTTTGGGGCAACTTCATCCCCGGCTACACCCGCGTCCTCTCCCTTTGGAACGCCTTCAACCGCGACCAATACGTCCCTGTTTGGGAATACTTCATCTGCCGCTACATCTGTACCCTCTCTGTTTGGAGCATTTACACCTGCGACGAATACTGCATCCAGTACTACTACGTCACCGATTGGGACATCCTTTTCTGCCTCCAATACTGCCGGAACATCCGTTTTTCCCTCGTTTGCATCGTCTGCATTCGCGTCAACTTCTAGTTCTTCCTTGGTTGCAACATCTTCGTCAACGGCTGCCACTACAGCTTCTCCCTTTTTTGGAACATCTTCATTCACGGCTGGGACTTCAACTCCAACATCTTCATCAATGGCTGGGGCTACAGCTTTGCCCCTTTTTGGAGCATCTTCATCCGCGGCTGGGACTACAGCTTCGCACCTGTTAGGAACATCTTCATTCACGGCTGGGACTACAACTCCAACATCTTCATCAATGGCTGTGGCTACAGCTTTGCCCCTTTTTGGAGCATCTTCATCCGCGGCTGGGACTACAGCTTCGCACCTGTTAGGAACATCTTCATCTACCACAGGTTCTGCGACATCCTTGTTTGGAAGTACTGATGCTTCCACTGCGTTTTCTACTACAAAATCAACTGCTCCTCCATTTTCCAGCGCGTTTCCTCCGATTTCATCTTCAAATTCAACTTCAGCCACTGCCTCAGCTTCACCTTTCTCGGTTTCTACTGGGTTTTCGATCCCGTCTAGTCTATCATTTTCACAAACTACTCAAAGTTCAACATCTACAACTTCACAACCTTCGCTTACATCATCTTCATCATCGGCGAGCTCTTCTAGCTTTTCATTTGGAACACCGGCTTCTCAACCTCCATTTAGCTTCGGCAATGCTGCTTCAGCTTCTTCTGCTGCCACAATCTCCAGCACACCTGCGGCAAAGCCCCCTTCACTGTCTTTTGGTGCAACATCTTCAGTGCCATTGTTCTCCACTGTCACTACCACCACTGCTTCCACCCCAGCTGCTGGTACAGCGACTGCTACCACAACTACAACTGCGACATTGCCTACTTTTGGTGTGAGTTCTTCCTCGGCTGCAGTTACATCTTCAACATCGGCACCTGCTAGCTCTGGTTCCAGTGCTAGGTCTTTTACTGGTTTTGGTATGACCAGTAGTACATCAACTTCCACTGGGACTACTAGCTCTTTTACAGGTTTTTCAATGTCTACTAAAACAGCTACGCCTTCTTCATCACAAGCACAATCTACTGTTGCGGCTCCGGTTTTCAGTGAGTTGGATAATTCTTTTACTTGAGAGATTACACATGAAGTATATTATGTTGTTGAATATCTACTTTGTAGTCAAATTCGTTCATTAAAGCAGTAACAGATACATTTTTAGGTGATGTTGATGATGGTTTGATATATAAGAAGTACGTAGTTGTCAATTCTTTATTAGGCTAGAGTGTTTTCGTGCTTCTGTTACAGTATGAATCACTACTTTTTGAGATGGAAAATTTTCACCGCAATTTTAATTGTGATGAAGATGTTATTTGATGCTTTTCAAGGCACCCACAGAATATGATTTTGAGTGTTCTGTATGCTATTAAGGGTTCAAATAGGCTGTAGAGACAAAGGGGATGGTGTGGTGGCTAGGGTTGAAATTAATGAAGCCGTCAAGGAAACCCAATGAAGTGCAATAGAAACTTCAGGAAGTGTTTACTAGGGCAGGATAAAAATGATAAGAGGGATGTTATGAAGATGAAAGTGGCAGGTGTGCAGAAGTATGCTGCTCAGTTTGATGTAGGTTCCATTCTTAGGTGGTCAGTCTTTATACTAATGGTAGTCTCTTGTGCTGTTTTGTTTACTGTCATAAACTGTGGAGGTGTTTTACTTCAACTTCTGAAGTTTTTGTACAAATTCATTTTTGCAGGTGTCCCTACCTCATCTTCTGCTGCAGCAACAACTTCCAGTACCAGTACTCCTGCTGCTCAAACATCTTCCTCTCTTGTTGTAGCTTCCAGTAGTGGGTATGTGTACGATCCTTCAAATCTAATGTCATTTTTTGACATTTTCCTGCTATTTAAGCTATTTTTTGTTGACCTTCTTCAGCAAGATTATGGTTTGCTCTCTTATAGGATAAGTGCAACAGTCAGTCCAACAGTGTCTGCTACACCAAAATTACCATCTGAGATCACAGGGCGAACTGTTGAGGAGGTACTCTATATTCTTTTTTTTTTTTTTTAATCTTTTTGTGGCAATGCAGTGTAGTCTTCTATTTTCTACACCCAATTTTGGTTTCAAATATTTTTTGCAATTTTATGGTTAACAAATTACTGGTTGCCCTTCTGCTATCTTCTTTTTTATGAGAATGAAATATAAGCAATGCCATCATGAAAGGCTGATATGCCCACTAGAACAATGTGTATTAACTACCCTAGACCAAAATTCCACCTCATTTTTTATTCTTGGAGTACATTTATATTTCCCATATGGAGAGTGAAGAAAGGCAACGAATTTTCTGTACCTTGTTAGTTGGCTTATTTCTATTTTTAGGGTTTCATAAATTCTAATTTCTCTTTTTGTTTTGTTTGAAGATCATCAAGGAATGGAACGCTGAGTTACAAGAGCGGACTGGGAAGTTTCGGAAGCAAGCTAGTGCTATAGCTGAGTGGGACAAGAGGATCTTGCAAAACCGTGATGTCCTTCTTAGGCTTGAGGTGACATATGGTTTATATATTGTATTGGTCTAATAGTAACGCATGATTTCTCATGCTCTCTTATCTGTGTTGATAACAAAGAGTCTAGTCGATCACACATTAGTCTCTGACAAAATCCCTCCCCACCTCTGCTAAAAAGGTTTTAGTGGTGTAAATTCACTGTTACCATGAGGGCCTGATTAACTTTGTTCATATAATTTAAAACATTTTGACTGTTTGTCCTCCTAATACACGAATTTTGTAAGCAGATTGAAGTGGCAAAAGTGGTTGAGACCCAAGCTAACTTGGAGCGACAGCTTGAGTTAATTGAAACTCATCAGCAAGAGGTATTCTGATGAGTTCTTTTGTTTGGATATTTTGGTGTGTTTGTTGAAGGAATATAGATTTGCAAAGTTGTAGAAATATTTTCTTTATTTCATTTATTTTTATATTATTCTACAGTCTCCCATTTCCGGCTCATGACATTATTGATGTCTGAATAATTTGATTGCTTTCTTTTCATATATGCTCACTTATTACATCTTATCTTGTTACTATCGAGTAACATACACCTATGCATCTGAGTAGTCTATCTTGCATTTTTAGACCTTCCAATACATGTTTTGTTCTGTATCAAAATCAAATATTTTTTGTTTTTCTTACATAAGTCACTTTAATTTTCCCCAAATGAACCTCAGATTTGATGCCCTAGCTATTCTACTCCTTGTTAGATTGTGACCTCACCTCTCTGTTTACATCAAGTATTTAATGTGTATGAGTAAAAAGTGTTAAATATTGGTGCCATATTTTGTGACTAATTATGGTTCTTTCTTCTTCTTCTTCGGAAATATTGTTAGGTTGATAAGGCTTTACAAAGTATGGAAGAAGAAGCTGAGCGCATTTATAAGGATGAGCGTGGATTACTTCTCGACGATGAAGCCGCATCAACTAGAGATGCAATGTGAGAACTCTGTTCTGATTTTTAGCTTAATCTAGCTTATGATTGAATGAAAGTTGAAACTCTAGTCTGTTATACCCACTAGTAATTGGCTTTCCTGACTGAATAATATGTTTAAGGATATGGGAATTATGTTGGAAAAGACTCAATTAGAATTTATATAGAAAAAGAAGTCGTCAGAACTAAGGATTTAATATATATGTTTGCAGAATCTCTTTGTCATCCTAAAATAGTCTGGTTTGTATCAAAATTCACCACTTAACAACCATTTTTGAGAACTTTTTCTCGGTTTTCATTTCAGGTATGAGCAGGCTGAATTTATAGAGAGAGAAATGGAACAGATGAGTGAGCAGATAAAATCGATCATTCAGACTTTAAATGCTAACCAGGCAAGGGCCTAAATTCAATTATTTTAGCCTTTTTAACAATCCTTTTTAACAAATATCATTCCGACTTAATTTTGATTTGTTTTAGGGAGGACTTGATGCAATTGATGGGATGACTCCACTGGATGTGGTTGTCCGAATCTTAAACAATCAACTAAGTTCTTTAATGTGGATTGACGAGAAGGTTTGTATTGATCATTCTCTTTCATCTATTATTGAAATATTATAATGTGAAAGACATGTTAGCATGAGATTTTCATACCCAGGATCAGAAAACCTACTCCACTTTTTTGATAACCACTAACATTACCTCTCATTTATGTTTGTTATAAACTTCTTTTTGTGCCACTGTATAACATGAAAGAATATCCACTGTAATCTCTCAATGCCATGACCACTCTCACCCCCTTTGAGCTTGAGGAAAAATGAGAATGACTTGTGCATATTTTCTAGTTTTAAAGTATATTTAGTTTCTCTGGTTTGTGTATCAGTTGTCCTTATTGCAAGAGCACTTATATCTTACCCTGACATCTTACCAGGCTGAGGAATTCTCTTCCCGCATCCAAAAGCTTGCTACCCAAGGTTCCGCTGCAGATCGTGAATTGATGGGTCCAAAATTTTGGATGTCTTGATCCCTGGAATTATTTCTAGTCACCCTCTTAACTATTAGTGTTAAGCAATATATGGAGGGGCTGCCACTTAGGGTGCATCGGAGTTGATGATACATATACTAATCTACATTTTTTTTTCATTGGATGTGCTTGATGGTTGAATATTTGGAGCCATCTGTAGGTTTTTTCCATTGTATGCATCCCAAAACCTTAGGAAGTGGGTACTCGTACTCTGTTTTCTTCCCAGTGAGATGTCTGTCACACAAATTCACATTGGTTTTCCCTTCCATAATTCCATTACAGTGCAATCTAAAGGAAGTAAATATGAGATTTTGCATTGAGCATTAACGTAGATATGATTTTTTTTCTTGTTAGCATCTGTTCCTGATATTTCCTGTTATGCAAGTCCGTAGTGCAACAAAAAATTAATTTTTAGTGTCGTCTGCTGCTGTATTATTATCAATGTCTGTCAAATTTGTTTCGGTAAATAATTTGATCTGGAATCGGAGGTTAGATATTTATATGGTTCCCATAAATTGAAAATACTATATTTTTTAAGGTATGATGTTACATATATACGGCAATGTCATATTCCACAGTAAACACGAGAAAAATCATACGGGCCTAACAGGATAATTCTTATGGGGCGTTTGGTTCAGGTAATAAAAGATTAATGGGAATGTTAGATTATCTTAGGAAGTGAATATTGAATTATCTAAATGTGTTTGGTAAAAAAGATTAATGGGAGGGATAAAGTTGTGGGTTTGATATTTAAATTATTTAAATGTTCTTTTATTATTTTAATATTATTATTATTTTAATTATTTTTAACCTATTATATTTTGAAATTTAGCTAAAACCTTCCTACAATAAAATTCTAAAAAGTGACTAACACACCCCTTATCCACCCAGCCACCACTGTCGGCTATCCATAGATGAACCGGCACTAGATCGACCTTATCTGACCAATCTTGTGCCGATCTTTCTGTTTCTGGTCATATTCCGACCATATCGTTGCAAATCTGGCCGAAAAACTTAAGGAAAAAAAAAAGCGATTTTTATTGTGAAATTGGCAATGTCCATTGACCCAAATGGTACCAATAGATTTAGAAAACAACAAGGAACGCAATAATAACAATCAAACAAACAAATTCTTAAAGAAAAAACAGTGCAATGGCGAATTGAAACGGGAAAAACGAACGATTTTGAAACTGTGGCGACTGGAAAACTTGCTCAAATGGGAAAAAAACGATTAGGTTTTGAAGAGGAAGAGAAGACGAGTTCAATGGTATTTTCAGAATTCAATATGGTGGATGAAATCAGCCGGTGGCAGTAGTGGATGGTAGCGGTGGTGGTTAGTAAATTTTTTAAACATTAGGGACATTTATGTCCTTAAAATTATGTATATAAGAATAAAAGTGTCATTAATATTTTTTGTAAATTGATTTTATAATAAAGTTATTTTTGTCCAAATATGTTAATAATTAGAGTCAATTTTGTGCAAAAAATTTATTATCTAGGTAATCTTTAAATACTTAAGAAAATTAAACAAAATAACAAAGATAATATAATATTACATTACTGGGGGAATGAGATTACCCCCTTAACCAAATGCCCCTATGACTCTTAAGTAGCTCAATTGATTAATAGGTCAGCTTATTTCGTCCCTGCGATGAAATTTATAGCGACTGAGAGTAGATTCACTTGAAATACTAACTATACACCGATCGGTTTGAAAGTACACCATAGTTATATATAAACTCATTGTGAATGAAGTTGCCGTCCCAATTTCCATTGGAAACGTCTACAAATTGGTATTGGAAATCTTTACACCTATATATTTATGTTGATGTTGTCTTAGATCACACCCTGTCAAGGCGACCCATAATTACAATCAAGAGGATCACAAGGGAGAGAAGCAGGGATGATCTCACTTTGTCCTCCAAACTGCCTGGAGTTTCTTTTGTGCGTTTTCCCTTATCATTCGGAGAAAATACCTCATTCATGAGCAACTGGAATTTCTCGATCAGTTCCATAACTTTTGCTTTTGTGATCTCTAAGATCCACCTCAAGATATCACTGCACAAGTTTGGCTCTTCATCAGACAACATAGGCCTTTGGGTTTTAGCTGCATAGATCAATTGAAATCACTTACTAAGAATGGAGGGCAAATAAATTATATTACTTGAATTCAGTTCCAGCATTACATATTAATGCAGATGTATTTGAAATCTATAGAACAGACCTAGAAAGGGTGAGTGAAGGAGCTTCCGGACCAACTCATTGTTCACAACAGCATCCCAAACAACTTCATCAGATGATAGTGAAACCACCAATCTCTACATGCGATGCAAGTCCAATCACATGAGTTATACAATCTAATGTATGTGGTTCCTTGAAAGTTAAAAAATGCAAATCCCTCGCTGGGACTACTATCTTAAGAGTAAATTAATAGATTTAAGAGGAAGCGTCCCCATATTAATCACAATTCACAGAACAATACCAAAAAATTATAATGATAATAAGAATGAAAAGAAGGCACCTTCACTGATGGGTCAGTCAGCAGAAGACGAAAAGTATCACGAACCATTCCACAACCTTGAGCTAATAAGGTTCTTAGAAAGAAATAAAGAAAGATGAGAGTTATTCAAGAATTTACTACAAAGAATTCACAATTGATTCATTTAATTAAATGTTCCACGTATTGCTAAATTATAATTTCTAAACTAGTAATTGTAAAATTGTTCACATATATATTAAAAAAAAAAAGTAAAAGAACCAAAAAAAACCTGGAATACTTCTGAAGAGCCGCTACTGCATTTTCGACTTCGAATTTTGATGGAACAGAATAGAAAACTGTATAATCTAAGGACCCACCTGCTCTTTTATCTCCTGTCCCTTCTACAGACTCTAGTTTTCTACAAGTGTTAGCGTGGGAGGAGCAGCAAGCAGCGCAAGATTCTTTGAGAGGAGTTGTTTTATTGGCTGAATTTAGAAAGTTAAGATTAGAAGAAGCCAAAGGAGAGAGGGGGGGAGGGTTTGATGGAGTAGAGAACTGAATCATAGGAAGGTCTATGCGCATGGCTCCTCCTCCCATGTTTACGATTTTTCCACCTCAGTTAAGCTTGTAGGGATAAGAAAGAGAGTTTCATTGGAATTGCCAACTCTATGCTCCTGCCAATTAATTAGTACGTGTCAACAGACTCAACACCCTGTTGAGATAATTGTGAGAAGAGAAATAACTTATTTTCACCCAAACTATCCCAATATTTCAAGTTTTTACTTTTATTATCATTTATTTCAAGTTTTTACCCTTAAACTAACATCATCAGTTATTGTTCACACCAGTGCAAATGGTGCTATTACCAAATTATCATTGAACCTTTAACTTTTGATTATTTGACAATAAAGAAATTAGATGGTCATGTAAATACCCGAAAATGCCCTCATAGTTAGGGTTCTCAAAACCGAACGGAACCGGCTGGTCATACCGGGACCCGACAGTCTGTCCGGTCCTGTACAGGCTTTTAGGGTGTGGTTTGTCATATTTTAAAACTTTAGGGGTTATTGGAGTTTTTAGGGTGTTTTTGAAATATTTCAAAACTTTAAGGGTTTTTTTGTATTTTTGGGGTATTTTTTGTAATATACTCAAAATTTAAGGACTAATTTACAATTTTAAGGACATTTTTGCAATATAGTAAAAGTTTAAGGACTAAATTGAAACTTTTTAGGGATATTTTTTCCAATTTACTAAAAGTTTAGGGTTAAGTTGCAATTTTTTTTGAAAAAAATATATTGTTGACTTCATCAGTCCGACCCACTTATCGATAGGACCGGTCAAACCGAGAACCAAGCCCTTGACCGGGTTAAGGCCAGATTTAGTTTCCTAAACATTGTCCACAGTTATTAAATATACACAAAATAGGGTATTTTCGGGTATTTATATGATCATCTAATTTTTGTATTATCAAATAATCAAAAGTTGAAGGTTCAAGGGTAGTTTGGTAATAGCACAATTTACACATATGTCATAACTGAACAGTAACTAAATGTGTTAGTTTAAGGGTGTGAACTTTGAATAAACGATAGTGGGGGTAGGAACTTGGAATATTGTGATAGTATGAGTGGGAATAAGTTATTTCCTATTGTGAAAATTACCACTTCTAACATTTTTTTTTTTTTTTTGTTAGAGTATACCACTTTTTCCCACCCAATATTTGCCTTAATGACACTTTTTCACCCAAAAAGTTTCAAAATACTGTTTTACAGCCCAAAGTTTATATTCTGTTTATTGTCCCAAATACATTTTCCGATTTGGCAGCCAACCGAGAGCAAACTCAGTCAAAACTGTTGGACCTTTTGAAGAGGGGTTTTCTGGTGAGCCTTTTGATGGTGACAGTTGGATTTTGGTGATTGAGATTGGTCTGAATTTGACTTGGGAGGGGCGGCAGAGCGTTCCACAAATCACTTGATTTACAGAGACAACGAGAGCATGGTTTGAGGTTTTTTGATAAATGATAATCTGAGAAGAAAATTACGGTGGTGTGAGATCGCAAAGATACCGGAATTGACTGAGAATTGGCCAAAATATAAACTTTAGATAGTAAATTTGTATTTTGAAACTTTTTGGATGAAAATTTGTTATTAAGCCAAACCTTTGTGGAAAACAATTGTTTACTCTTTTTTGTTATCATCAACTGATCGATGAGACTAGCAACAACCCAACTTAACCCAACTTACAAGTAAGAGAATGAAATATGATAACACACCGTTTATCTATACTATTACCAATTCATTCACGTGAACTATCCCGTGAATAGATTCTAACATTAATTCATTCAAGGGTTTTGTTTATTTATTTTAAATTATTTTATCTCTCATTATATAAATATGATTATGGATAACGCAATATTCAAATGGCAAATAGGAAAATTGATTTTTCTAAGTAATAACGGAAAAAATGTATTAATTTTCAAATTATAATCAGATACAAAAGAAACGTAACGTCTATAACAAAAAAATGATCCATAATTTATCATAAAACGACGACGTTACATGAGATGAGGGTAATTGGTGAAATTCAAAATGTTGAATGCTTTTTAAAATTGGTTATATACAGAAAACGGGGTATAAAAGCATAAACGCCGTTAAAGAAACCGGGAAACAGTTGGTCGAAATTCAGGGAGTGATCAGTGATCTTCTCGCAACGTTTCTCATCTCTCTCCATATACATACGTGTGGTTCACATTTCCTCTTTTCTAAATTTATCTATTTTTTATACCTATGTTTTGTGTATTCACTAATGCTTGAATTTTCAAACTGAAAGTCTTGTTGGATCAGATGGCGGACGGACACGCACAGTCTCGTTACGTGAAGTTGACGCGAGATCAAACACCATCTGAAGATATCACCCCTGGAGAACTCAATCAACCTGTTGAAGTTCCTCAGGTTTTGTTTTTCTTCTTGTTAAATATTATATTGATGTGGTTATGAAACGATATCTTCTTTCTATTTGATCTGGTAGGATTTATGAACGAATATAATGTGTATAAAAGGAGAGAGAAAAAGAGGGAGATTTCTCTCTATTTTAAAGAATTTTTGGATTTATTTTCAAATCAATTAAGATATTTTAAAAAGAAAATTTTAACCGCTTTTAGAGAGAGGATCCAACAAGTTTTTATATTGTAATGCAAGATTATCTGCATTTTTAAATGTTTGTTGCTGATTTTGCTTACTATTGTGCAGTTGAATGTTCAAAGATGCTGTGAATGTGGACAAGTGCTACCTGAAAGCTACGAGCCTCCTGCTGATGAAGATTGGACCACTGGAATTTTTGGATGTGCTGAAGATACCGAGAGTTGTAAGAGTCTCATTAGCCGTGCAGTTATGAATTTTACAGTCACATGCTGACATATCACCTAATTTATGAATTTTAGTTTCTGGCATCTATTGAAATATATAATCCATCCTTCCTCAATTGGTTTAAGTTAGATAAAGAAACTATGAAAGAGTAACATTGATTGAATAGTTGGAATCACAGAAAGGTGACTAGGATGTAAATGAAGCGTTTATGAGAATACTAAGGATTAGGAAAGAATTATAGACTGGGATGAAAGTTACTGATTGAATTCACCGTTCAGATGATGATATTATAGTGTTGTTTACTGGCGAATAGTGACAATATTCCAAACTTAATTCCTTACTACAGCACATTTGATCTTTTATCATGATTGTTGATCACATTGAAAATTTTAACGTTGTTTGACAGGCTGCACTGGACTCTTTTGCCCATGCGTGTTGTTTGGTCATAATGTTGAAACATTGAGAGAAGAAATTCCTTGGACCAATGCATGTGTTTGTCATGCCATGTGCATTGAAGGTGGATTGACACTTGCAGCGGCGACTGCACTCTTCCATGGAATTGACCCCAAGACTTCATTCCTCATATGTGAGGGCCTGCTTTTTGCTTGGTGGATGTGTGGCATCTATACTGGTCTGTTTCGACAATCATTACAGAAGAAATATCATCTCAAGGTTATTTTCTTAAGAGTTGATAGTTGAGATTTTAATACTTTAAACGAGAATAGTTTTGTGCAAGAACAGGAGTAAGTGCTTGAACATGCATTATCTGGAAGTAGCATTAAGACCATGGATGTGCTGCAAAATTTAGTTTGTCTTTTTATTGTATAAAATAATGTTTTCAAGTAAAGTGAACTAGCTGGTTTATTGGTATAGACTTTAGATCTATCATCTTTAGTCTCTCCTCTGGCATCAATTCTATTTTCAGATTATCATCCTTTCTCTTTCTTCGCTGAATGCTTTTAAAGTTGGGTAGCATATCAATCATTCTTGAGAAAGAGTGTATCTGAGTCTTTATAGTTTCCAGTCTCTTAGTTTTGCTTGCCTGGATTGGGTACTTCAAAAAGTAGATAGTCATCATAGGAGCCAATGATCTATCCTAATTTATAGATAGCTACAGAATTCAAGACTTCGATGCATATGCTGTTTGCTTACTCATTATGCTGCTGCTTTGCAGAACTCACCATGTGATCCATGCATGGTACATTGCTGCATGCACTGGTGTGCTTTGTGTCAAGAGCACAGGGAGATGAAGAACCATCTAGCTGAGAATACAGTTAATCAAGAGGCTGTTGTTAACCCTCCACCAGTTCAAGAGATGAACTCTGGTGAGGACAATCAGTCTGCTCAATCTGCACCATCTTCAAATGATGGACATCGCAATTTGGAGTTGCAGTTGCAGCCAGTGTAGGATTTTACCGTGGATATATACAGAATTCACAAGGAGTTGCTGGCAGAAAAATGATAAATGAAAGGATTAACTTGTGCAGGAACTCCAGATAGCTGCTAGTGATGGAATTCTTATATTTGTCAAACTTGCTTGTTTATTATGCTAGCTAGTATCAAGATTAAGGTCTTTATATTTGCAACTTCAGTAAACATCAATCAAGCAAGCCACAGTTTAGATAGCATAGTACAATTCTGATACGTATTTTTTAGTTATTATTTTGATTGTAATCTCTGCAGAAAAAAGAATAAAATGAAATTACAAAATAGTTTCCAATAACGGAAAGGAGTCTCTGTGATTAATTGCTTCTGGGCTTTCTAACAACAGTTCTGATTTTTCAGCAAATCATTATATAGTAACACTGAAGAATAACAGTAGCATGATAAAGTGACTGGTTTATTACCTGACTGGGGCCTAAATAAGTGGGACTTGTATTAGAATGTATGAAGATTTCATGTGGATACATATGCGAACCTCTGAGTTGATGCAAATTTGATCATTCAGAGGCTGTCACTTGCAGAGTTGCAGATAGTAAAACCATATTGAGAGATATATTTTATTATTATTTTTATTTATAAAAATACTACCCGAGACCCGGAAGTTTTAAGTTCTTAATCAACCCGCCCCGGAATAACAGTCCAGTAGTCATCTCCAAAATCTAACCCCAAAGCCCCTAACCATCGCAGATTTTAGGGTTTAGGGTTTTACACTCACGAACATGGCTCGATTCCCTAGATCCACCACACCACGCCTTCTCTACACCCTCTTCTCCTCTTCCAAAACGACTCCGTCTCATTCCTCATCACCGTCACCGACCACCGCTCTCCTCCTCGGAAACTGCCACCTCCAGTTGCGACAATTCTCGGCGGGAGGGAACCTCGCACGTGCCAAGGAGGACAAGGAACCATGGTGGAAGGACTCGATGGAGCACCTCCGAAATATCGGAATCTCTGCGCACATCGATTCCGGAAAGACCACGTTGACGGAGAGAATTTTGTATTATACCGGAAGAATTCATGAGATCCATGAGGTTCGTGGCCGAGATGGTGTTGGGGCTAAAATGGATTCTATGGATTTGGAACGAGAGAAGGGTATCACAATTCAGTCTGCCGCCACTTACTGTACTTGGAACGGATACCAGGTAAACGGAACAACAAATTAGGGTTGGATGTTGCTATTCGCACCTGAAAGCTACTTCCAAATTTCAATAACCAATATACTCTGTTTTTAACTTTATTTTTTTATTTATTTTTTTTACTTCTTATAGTTTCACTATTTCAACACAAAATCAATGGATTAAAAGTGTAATTGAATTCGAAGATAATGAAATAAAAAATCTAGTTGAAAGTTGAGGAAGGAAATCAAAATTTAAAAACTGTGTGTCCAGCAAAACGAGTGTGTGGAGTGTTTCTATGGATGACATATTGACAATAGCCCCATTTTTGGGATTTTGACTTGAATGAGGTTTAATTGAATCTGTTTGTGGTTGCAGATTAATATTATTGACACACCTGGACACGTTGATTTTACCATTGAAGTTGAGAGGGCTTTACGTGTTCTTGATGGTGCCATTCTTGTCCTTTGTAGTGTTGGTGGTGTGCAAAGTCAGTCAATTACAGTTGACCGCCAAATGAGGAGATATGAAGTTCCAAGACTTGCCTTTATTAACAAACTTGATCGAATGGGAGCTGACCCTTGGAAAGTTCTCAGCCAGGTGCATTTGCCATTATTTACCTTTGATACAACTTAATTTTGATGAAATCTTGTAGTCAACTGTATGTTTAAGCTTTTGAAAGGTTTTTAACTATCTTAACCGCTATCTGTACTTACATTTGAAAGCACAATGTATATTATGTGTTGACTCAGTGATTAGATTGGTATCTTATATAGGCGAGGTCTAAGCTACGGCACCACTGTGCTGCTGTGCAAGTTCCTATGGGATTGGAAGATGATTTTCATGGCCTTGTCGATCTTGTGCAGTTAAAAGCTTATCATTTTCATGGTTCCAGTGGGTCTGTTTCTTAAGCTGTGCAGTTTGCATATATATATATATATTGTCTTGTATATGCATCCTCTATGCTTATTATTGTTGCCTATTACAGGGAAAAAGTTGTGTCTGCAGAAATACCAGCTGATATGGAGGCATTTGTTGCAGAAAAGAGGCGTGAACTAATTGAAACAGTGTCCGATGTTGACGATAAACTTGCTGATGTGTTTCTCAATGATGAGCCTATATCGGCAACTGATCTTGAGGTGTGTGGGAAAATGGAAATAATATGCTATGTGAAAAAGAATGAGGTGACTTTGATTTATGCCACTGAATTCTAATTTCTGTTCCTTTTGAATAGGAAGCTATTCGCAGGGCCACCATAGCACGGAAATTTATACCTGTTTTCATGGGTAGTGCATTCAAGAACAAGGTATATTTGATACTTGTTTTTCTTTTTCTCTTTTTATTGCCTTTGGATGGTATGTGAGTTAAAAGTTATGATAATTTACACTCTTTTCCTTGTATAGAACTGAACAATGTAAATCCACTTTGCTTGTTATTTACTGCCTTTCTTGGATGACAGGGAGTGCAACCACTTCTGAATGGTGTACTTAGTTATTTACCATGTCCAACTGAAGTTAGTAACTATGCTCTTGACCAGACAAACAATGAAGAGAAGGTATTTTATCTGACAGAAAATTTGACCCTGATTTTTGGTCCCAATTTTTTTTTTAAAAATAACTGGATGGGGAATTAAGTTTTCTTATTCTCTTGTAGGTTATGTTAGCTGGAAATCCGGATGGACCCCTTGTGGCACTGGCTTTTAAGTTGGAGGAAGGACGCTTTGGTCAATTGACATATCTAAGGTATGCGTAAGAAGTTGTACCAAGTATCTTCATACCTGTGTGAGTCGAGTACAGTTAATTTTTTATCAATTTTTTTGTCTTGGTATTAATCCATTTGTAGATGAAAAATTTATTCTAAGTTGCTAACAGTAATTCCTTGCTGATGGATGCAGAATTTATGAGGGTGTGATTCGGAAGGGTGATTTCATAATAAATGTAAATACTGGCAAGAAGATTAAGGTGAGCTCAAGGCATGTTATTTCAATTTACGGTAGTTGCATCTATATATCTTGTGGGCCACTTATTTGGAAAATTGATTTTGAGGAAAGAAGAGTAAGAACCAAAATTCTGGCACCACACAATCATTTTAAACTATTGCTAAAACAAAAGTGTTATATCATTATTTGTGATCCATCTTGGGAAATAGGCTCTGGCAAAATTTAATTGTCCTCATATTATGATGGTTTCATTGTGCCATTCAAGGTGACTCAGCTCAAAGAAATCTAGGTAGCATCAGAAACTTTATTGCCGTAATTGATTGTTTGTTGCATGGTGCAAAAAAACTATTTGGTCTACTTTTGTCCGAACAGTGCATTTGGATAAGAAGGCTGGTGTCTTTAAGATTTTTATATATGAGCACAGCTATTAGAGTATTAGATGGCTAAATTATTTACAAAATTTTATGTGCCAAGATTGTCTGATACTCTTGACTAATGGTTCTTAAATCTAATTTCTAAAGCAATAACATTGTTGTGGACAGGTTCCTCGTTTGGTGCGGATGCATTCCGATGAGATGGAGGTTTTTTTTTTTTTTTCTTTTTTAATTTGGCTTCATTTATCTTAGTTAAATAATGGAGCAACTTACGTTTCTATATAATTTATGGAAACCAAGCATATTTATTCTTTTTAAACTTGAAATATTGTGATTTAATGTTGTTTTTTCTTTGTTTATTTATTTTATCCACAGGACATTCAACAGGCACATGCTGGGCAAATAGTTGCTGTCTTTGGTGTGGATTGTGCATCAGGTCCCAATCTCTCGCTTGCATAAACAAGCTCACGCATATAGTTTTCCTTTTTCTTTGTTGATTACTTTTACCATGTGATAAGTATGAGAAGAACAAGTTTTTAAAAATTTAACTGGACTTTGATAAGTTCTTTTAGTCGGAATGAGGGGTTTGATTTCCATATGTCAGCATAAGCTTTAGTGTTTGAAAACCGTTACTTGGATAATGTCTTATGCACCATAGTTGGTATGGGGGTTTATAAGTACTGATTTTGGACGTGTTATGCGTTTTGATAATCTTTTTTATTTTGTTTCTCTATCTAACATGTTCTTATGATATGTGCTTTTGGGTAATCAGGGGACACATTTACTGATGGGTCTGTTAAATACACCATGACTTCTATGAATGTTCCTGAACCGGTAATGTCACTTGCTGTTCAACCAGTTTCAAAAGATGCTGGAGGACAAGTAAGTAGCTTAGATTTAAATCTATTGCTTTGTGTCAATATCAAATGAATTATAATCATTCATTTTTGTTTGTTTTTGTGATAGTTCTCAAAAGCATTGAACCGTTTTCAAAAAGAGGACCCCACCTTCCGTGTTGGCTTGGATGCTGAGAGTGGGCAGGTCTGGGTTGCAAAATTGATTTTTTTGTAATATATATTTGTATAATTTATTAACATTATAGTTTATGCTTTTTTGAGCAGACAATTATTTCTGGAATGGGAGAGCTGCACCTAGACATTTATGTTGAGCGCATACGTAGAGAGTATAAGGTGCCATACCCTTTGTCATTGTTCAATAACTATATGGGAGGTTTGGATGCTATGGCTAATTGAGCAATTTCACCTTGCTGAAGTTTTATCTGATTTCTTCGAATAGGTTGATGCAACTGTTGGAAAGCCTCGTGTTAACTTCAGAGAGACTGTTACAAATCGTGCTGAATTTGATTATTTACATAAGAAACAATCTGGAGGACAAGGTCAATATGGACGAGTTATTGGGTAAGTTATTACTGACCACTTGATTTTTCGGAGCCACTTGAATTTTATATCAATATCTGTTTATCTGATTGTGGGGTATTATTATTATGACACAAAAATCATTGACGAACTGTAAGAATTGGTCTTATAGATGCACCTTTTATCCATATCATTTTGGGACCACCCGTAAAATACCCAATTTTTTAACTGTGGACAAGGAGCTGGATTTATTAATAACTAGTTTGGCTGTCATGAACACCTGCTATATATGATTTGTATATATATCACCTGCATGCAGACTTTGACCTTGCTGCACCAGGAAGTTTGGTCTCGTGCTGGCAAAAGGTCTGCTGGTTGTGGTGTGAAGCAGCCTTATACACTTCCTTACGTCATTCTTGCTAATCAAATCCTCTTTTCTTTATTTTGGTAGGTATATTGAACCACTTCCTCCAGGCACATCAACTAAGTTTGAATTTGAAAACTTGCTCGTGGGACAAGCTATTCCATCAAATTTTATACCTGCAATCGAGAAGGGTTTTAAAGAAGCTGCCAATTCGTGAGTTTTGATTCCCTTTACCTTTTTGGTACACATATCAAAGTTAGTGGCTGACTATAACATCGATTTGACTTCTGGTTTCGCCGTGGTGGCTAATATTAGGATGAGGTTATAATGATGATGTTTGGTTCTTGTTTTAATCATACGTTATTGTTCTATTGATCTATTTCTGCTTACAATTTACAGGGGTTCATTAATCGGACATCCAGTTGAAAATCTTCTTGTTGTCTTAACTGATGGTGCTTCCCATGCTGTGGATTCTAGTGAACTTGCATTTAAGTTAGCTGCAATATATGCTTTTAGACAGGTCTTTCTCATCCCCCTTTTTTGGCCATTGGCCTTATTTTTTCTTCCGAAATATCTACTAAAATTTTCAATTTTTTATTTATTTATGATACAGTGCTATGCAGCTGCAAGACCTGTAATATTGGAACCCGTTATGTTGGTGGAGTTGAAAGTACCCACGGAATTTCAGGGCAGCGTTGCTGGTGATATCAACAAGTGAGTTTCTCATCTACCTTTTGTATTAGAATATTAGTGGGAGCATTCTTATTGAATTTTGTATCTGAAAATATCTGCACTTGTGGGCATATTGTAGGAGGAAAGGTGTGATTGTTGGAAATGATCAAGAGGGTGATGACTCAGTAATTACTGCTCATGTAAGCATTTTTTTTGTTTCTCTCATGTGAAAGTGATTTATACAGACTTAACTCAGGCAATGATTATCTGACTCGGTACTCACCTGTTGAGATATCTCTTTTGGTCTTTTCAGGTTCCTCTGAACAATATGTTTGGATATTCGACATCACTTCGTTCAATGACACAAGTAACGTTGAAAACATTTTTCTAGCACTTGTTGCGGAATCATTACCTAATAATATGTAGTCATTAATTTGTTGATTCTTTTATGTGCAGGGTAAAGGTGAGTTCACGATGGAATACAAAGAACACTCACCGGTTTCTCAGGATGTGCAGATGCAGTTAGTGAACACATATAAAGCCAGCAAGGGAGCTGAATAATTGGGGCTTGCTACTGGACATGCCCCTGCATTTTTTTGCTTGAATCACAAATACTGTAGTTTCAATTAATTTATTGAGTGTATTTTGATATTTAACTAGGCGGTTGATCCTAATAGTGGTCACCAAAATTTTTGAAAAACACAATAAGAACTGCCTTATTAGGTGGATTGAATATATGCAGGCGAGCGTGACCAATAGTTACGCTTTGTTCTAAGTTCTTTCCCAAGCCGAATATAACATTTTGTAGTAAAAGTTTTTCTTATTGAAAAAATTACCAATGCGCATGTTTAAAGAGAACTTTTATTTTGTCCCTCATCAGCCTAGCACGAAATTCATGCGAAATTTTTCTACAAAAAGATTAAAGCAAAATTTTGAATTTTAAAAATTGTGTCAATTCTATTAAACATCAGCGTGTTATAATCTGTTAACTTTGCATCATTAATTTTTACGTCTAACATTATTGTTAAATAAAAGGGGTTGTGATAATCCGTATTAGTAAATTCTCGTAAAGAATACGGAAACAAATGTCAAAGGAACAAATTGGCTAATAGAAAATAAACATCCACCCCAAAGCTTTTGAAACTAATTAAAAGCTTCTCGCAGTTTTGTTGGCAGCTCTAGATCAGGCTCAGATTCACTAAGTGGGGAAAAATAGCAATCAACCATATCTTCCGACACCTGTTCCAGAGTTGGAGGACTCCACTGCACATTTTGAAAACCATGAGAATCTAACACTCAAAATTCATCAAATACCCTCATAGGAAGGTAATATCTTTTAATACCTACCTTTGGGGCTAGATCCTTGTCCACCATTCGTGCACGGACTCCCTGGCAAGGAATTATAGAAACAAGATAGTGAAAAAGATCATAAATATTTTCGTTCATTAGTTGGAAAATCAAAATATCGTATACCTCACAAAAATCACCATAAATTTGCTTAGATATCCCTTGTAATGACATTCGGTATTCACGGACCAAGCTTTGATCGAAGGTCTCAAATCTACCTTCTCGTATCTGACCAGTCAATAACATTTATCAGATCAGAATGTAAAGATTTTCCAACCGCAACCTAAAACAAGATACAAACTCTCAACGAAAAAATAAAAAAGTTAAAAGAGAATGAGTGACTCACAGATCTCAAGGAAACCTTCAAGCTCAGTGGCGAGGCTTCTCTAAGTCTTCTTAAAGTGGAACTGCACCAAGCATCATTTGTTTCAGCTGCCTCGCGTTCCTGAGAAAAGTTATTATGTCCTCATTTGTTTCAACTTAATGAAGATTTCTTTTCACTTTTTTTCCTTTTAGCATTTTCATTTATCTGTTATGCAACACAGCAGACCAGTTTAATCCAACGTTTTATAAAGAAGTCCGCTCCTTTAAAATAATACTTTCCAAGTGCAGTAGTCTACGAGCAGATATATGTGTGCTTACCAAAGAATCAATAATTTCTTCCACTGTGTCAAGGCTGAAACATTTGTCAAGTATTTCAATCCTGACCAAATGAGACAATCGGTTATCAGATAATCGAATATACCAAACAAATGAAGATGCACATTGATTTCAAAAACCCTAAAGATAGAAATTTGACATTCCTCTGTGTTTGTGGTCAAAGGAAATGCAAGTTGTTGGTTCCAACAAAGTTAAATCAAAATTAACTTCCACAATCTACGTTCCATGTAAATTTAAACCTGTGAACTACACTCATCTGGTCTGGATAGACAATGTCACAGTATTTTTCCAAGCATGCTTCAATGACAGAAGGATCATCAGTTACCAATTTCCCAAGCGCTTCTTCAATTAATGGAAGTCTCTGTTGGTAAAGGAAAACAAAACAAAAACAAAAACAAAAATAAAGATCCTAATACTACCAGGAAAGGTAAGTAAATTGGAAGAAAGATAAGGGACCAGTAAAACTAACTTCACTGAGTGAATAGTGTGTAGCTAGCCCACAAGCCATCATTTCTGCTGCATTGAGTTTTTCCCCTGTCAGAGCTAGATACTCCCCTGCAAAAATCAAACTTCAAATTTATTGGGATGCCGTTCTGACCCAGATCCCAAAAGACAGTTAGCCTACCTAATGCAATTCACAGAAGTAATATTAAGGTCAAAAAAAGGAGGCGGAGGGACTATACAGTTTCTTGCTTGACAGACTTAGACTTCAAAACAGATTTCAGGCTCAAAACGCTAGACTTTCAGATGCTCATTTAGAAATAAAGTTAGCAACCAACTGTTATCCATATAGCTTGAATGTGGCTCATACTATGTCCAAAAGTTACTACTGATCCAACATCGCAATCCAAGCAAACCATAAACCCATCATAGCATCCAATACCTATAATACCTTACTTGGATAGTATTACAAAAGTGAAACAAGGAAATTCATAGAAGAAGTACACAATACATGCTCCTAGAGACATTAAAGATCACTGTACTGGAAATTATCAGAAAAATATCTAACAGAAGCACATGTTTTGAAACAAGATTTTCAATAACTTAATGATCAAGAGGGTTTTGCTGGTTGATGATAACTCCCTTGAAATTGCATTAAATTAATCTCCCTACACTTGTAAAATTACCAGGATCAGAATGGAAAATAACACAACTGAAAATATAAATATTCATATCAAACAAATCATGAACAACTTATTTAGATGCAATAATTTGCTGCAAAAGTGGACAAATTAAATATGCATAAAAGATCAATATGCACCAAAAATACCTAAGTGACCAGGTAGATGTGAGAGGTAAAAGGATGCACCAGCATCAGGGTGAAAACCAATTAGAGTTTCTGGGGTTGCAAAAACCTGAAAATTATTAAGATAAACTGTCAGTTGACTTCAACAACCATGTAGTTAAATTCATGTAGTGCATCATCAAAACTTAATTAAAGGGTTAAGAAAATAGAGATGTATCCCAATAACATACAGTTCTACCAGAGGCAATCCGGAATGTCCCAGGTATGGAAACTCCAGCCCCACCGCCCATAGTAATGCCATTCAAAATAGCCACCTACATGAAGATAAATTAAATGCTAACTTCACTATACTGGTTAACACTCATACACTTAAATTATGAAGATACCAAGACTTGATTGATTATAAATTCAACCACAAAAAACATGGATTACAGGAAACTACTCTCCCTCTAGAAAGATATATAAGTAAATAAAGATGATAGTTTACCTAACCATGACACTTTCTGCATTGAACTAAGATTATTTTTAGAAAGGGATTTAAATACAGACCATAATGATGTAGGATAGGAAAGTCAGATATAGTGATCTCTATGTGATTAGTTCAGTGCCAAAAGCGAAACACATTAAGGGGCAAATGAATAATATATGAAGAAAAAAAAATAATGTCAGACCTCAGTCATTAGAAAGAGGGAAACAAAGATAAATAAACAGCATAAGAAGTCATAAACTAATCAAAATGTCTTTCTATAGTGTGCATATATAAAACAACTTCTGCATATATTATTACGTCAAACTTAGAAGATTGCACAATCAATAACAAACTACAAAAACCACACTACAGGGTTGTATAACAATTAGTAGGTTACTGATATTCTAGAAACATGTTCTAATTGTTAAGACTATAAATACTCACATGTGGCTTCAAATAGGTGCCTAGCAGGTATATGAAACTATATAGTGTCCTAAAGAAGTTCTTACTCTCTTCAAGCTTCCCTGCACAGAGAACAAAATATTGAATGGTTGTATAGAATTATGAAAACCCATGTGGATAAACAAATATTTACCAATATATATCTATAGATATAGATATATAAAAATATCTATGTTAAATAGTTTAAGTATTCAATTGTTGTAAGAAAAAGCAAAGGCCTAAAGAGGTTAGTCTTAATGTGGTG
>WYDK02000016.1:0-21510 GCA_009867345.2 Toxicodendron radicans
AAAACGCTCACGCCCCGGGTCCGTGTCTTTCGCCGCTTTCTCCCCCCCTCCCCCCCCCCCCCCCCCCCCCCCCCCCCGCGCGAATGTTTGCCCTAATGAATTTTCCCACCCAAAATGTTTCAAAATACCATTTTTCGACCCAAAGTTTATATTCTGATCAATCGTCGCCAAATTTCGATGTTTTTGTGACCCCAAATCACCGCAATTCTCTTCCCCGATCATAACTTACCAAAAATCCTAGAACCTTGCTCCCGCTGACCCCATCAATCGTCGAAAATCGAGCGATTTGTGGAACACACAACACAATCGCCCCTCCCAAGTTAGATTCTGACCAATCCCGATCACCAAAATCCAACATTTCACCACCAAAAAACTCACCAACATCCCCTCTTCAAAAGCCCCAACAGCCTAAAAGTTTGCTTTCCGTTGGCCGTCGAATAAAAAAATGTATTCTAGATAGTAAACGAAGTATAAATTTTGGGTGAAAAAGTGGTATTTGAAAACTTTTTGGGTGGAAAAGTTCATTAAGGCAAACCTTGGGTGCGAAAAAGTTGTTTCTCTATGTTAGGAATAAAGAGTGATGCTAAATAGAACTCACTAATTATTATTTTGTTTCACAATTTGAGGATAATATTCTTACAAATCATAAACATTAGCAGGAATTTCGGACAAACACTAGAGAATTTTGGAAAAGCTTTCTTCTTTTATTTTCAAGTGAATTTGCTACAAGTAATGTTTGTGAGCATCAAGTAACTGTATTTACATCTAGGAACTTCCAAATACGAGAGAGCAGTTGTTTTAAGATAGAATACATTTTTAACTTATTTGATCTTCAATAGATCGGGAATATTGTGTGATTTGGTTGAGAAAAAAAAATTATTGAGTTTACTCATGCAAGAACAGAAATTCAGTCTTCAAGTATTTTCTAAGGCCATTCTTTTCAAGTTTGGATAGAAAAATTTAGGAATAGGAAAGGGTTCTTCATCTACATTTACTTACAGAGATACGGGAGTTCAGGGTTTGCAGAGAATTATCATTTCTAAAGGTTATGATTTTGAAGGCTATGGGAAAATGATATAGGCTCTAATGAAACCAAGGTCAATAGTAAGCAAGAAGCTTTAAGGAGAAGACTATTGAGATCCTTCGTCAAATGTGTTAAACTTTATGCGATGGAAGAGGGCAGTGGAGTTCAAAAGATTTAGTATGTGTGATGAATGTGCAAAAATACGACAGAATTTAAGATTCAGCATTTTCAAGATGATAAAAAGGTATTTTCTTTTGCTTATATTGTAAAGAAGAGAAAATTTTGGGATCAATGGGCTTCCGTAAATCGAAAGAAAATTTGAAAAATTGGTGCCCATTGGCAAAAAAAAGGCATTTGACGAGAGGCTATCCAACAAATAAATGGGTTTAAATACTATTACTTCATGAAATGAAATTACATGGGAGAGGTCCGAGCCCCTTAATATGTTAATAGAGTTTATAAACGCATCACTATAATCTTTAAATATGCTCACCATTGTGTATGAAGAATTAAGAATTATCTCTCAAGTATGCATGCATTGCTCTCCATTCATGGTGCGGAAAGAATATTAAAGTATTTCCTTCACATGGAATAAATTGGCTAAGTTAATTGGCATCGTGGTTCTTGGTATTCCAAAGAGGATTGCTAGATTCACACCAATTTATAATCATGTATGTATAAACAAAATAAAGTAGGTCAAGTTTGATGAATCTTCAAAATATGGGTATACGTATTTAAAAGAGGATTACCGTATATCTAGCAGCACTTTGCCTCTATGTGGTAAATATTGGATGAGTGTATGCTTTAACTAATGAAATTTATAAATCATTTGCATTCAATGTAATTGATTAAAAAATCTATTTAATATTTGAATGAGGACAAATTTTGCAGGTTTCCACCTTTCCTTATCTCTGTCCTCTGTTCCACAAATATAATTTTCCTTATTCCTATCTCTGAATTTATTCAGAGATTTTCCATCGTGTGAAACTAGGTTTTTTCGAGTATTCAACCTTACTGGATATTTCCACCATCCCTAACCACAAATGGAAATGCAAGTTGTCATCTATCAAAATCGAAGAAACCAGAATTTATCTATATGAACCATTTAATCAATAAGGAAAGTCAGATTCAACCATATCATTTTCTTTTGTCAAAAAAGACAGAGAGATCGCCTTTTAGAAGCAACTTGATAATCGTCACTTTGTAGATTTGGAGTCAGTAGACAGACTTTCTAAATGATTATGGTATCAGCTTGGTAGAATAGAATCAATAGACAAGTCAAAAAAGACGAGTTGGCTGGAGCTGGCAACCCTAAATATAAACCTGAATCTTAAGAAAGTTGGGCTTAATACACAAACTTCTCAGTCTGTTGAGCGCAAACCCTTCAAGCCCGCATACTAGAAATTTGTACTCCACCCCATGTCTACACTCCATAAATTTTCTCGTTTGGTTCTTTAATTAATTAAGTTCCATATATGGTTTGGAAGGCAGGAATTGATGCATTATCGATTGTGGAACTCTAAAGAAAGTAGTGTTAGAATTAAAGGAAATCTTTCTAAAAAAACTATTGTTTGATCAGGAGAATAGAGACGAACTATCTTAAAAAAGTAATATTATACATATAATATGATGTGACAAAATATGATTGGATGAAAATTTATTTTTAATTTAAAATCAATCAATCATATTTTATCATATCATATTGTATAAAAATATTATATATGTGATATTATGCTTCCTAAAACAATATCAATCAAAGTTATTGTTACTGTAACTCAAGCTTGAGTTAAATAGTTATACAAAACGTTGATAATGGTCAACTTTAGAAGTGAATTTAACTTGTCATTTTTTATAATTAATGATCATAGGTTCACGAAGAAAAGAGATACTACTACAGAAAATTTAATGACTTGTAATTTTGTACCAAAAATCTAAATACTTGAGAACATGATTATGCTAGATCTGTCTCCCAAGTAAACTGCAAGCAAAGTCCCGGAGATCAAGATTCAAGACAAATAAAACTATAGGTAAATTGACTCTGACTCACTTCCATTGATCCTAATTGGACACTGAGATATTGTGCGTGCATCTGGGAGTCCGTGATTTCAGGGGCAAATTTGTTGGACTCATTCTACTTAAAATGAGTAAACCGTAAACCCTTTTTCCCACCCAAATAATGGTCTAATCACACTTTCCCACCCAAGCTTTGAAACAATACAATTTTATTACCCAAAACACAATTCTGTTAATAAATTTTGTAGTAAAGAAGGGCATGATGTCAAAAGTTTGTTATAAATAAGGTGGTCAATTGGTGGGGGTGGAGGATTTTGGGACGGTGGGGTGGGGAAGAGAGAAGAAGAAAAAGAAGAGAGAATGATATTTTTATCTTCGGAATGAATATCAATATATTTAATACGAAATATAACATTTGGATAGTAAAATTGTATTGTTTTAAAGATTGGATAGAAAAGTGTTATTAGACCATTACTTGGGTGAAAAAAAGTCGTTTACTTATAATTTGTCAAGGCAATGATCGAGGGTTAGAATTGCCCCTTACTGACTCTATAGTATATGACCCACTGCTACTGATTTTCTTGAGTACAGTTGATGTAAGTTTCACTTTCACATGACAATCATAGAATTTAGAAAATCAACCCATTTTCCAGATATCGGATGCCACTCAACGGTAGCCTTAACTATTAGATTTCCACATGCACAGTAAAATTTCTGCTAATGTGTACATTCAATATTAAGTTATGCATATTGTCATTAGATTTGCATAATAATTGAATAAATGGAAATTAGAAAGTCGACAAAGTTAATTATTGATCATAACCAGAATCCTATGAAACAAGTCTCAGCTCCCCAACTCCCAAGCCTTGTGATAATTAATAAACTGATGAATTGAAAATAATGAACATTAAGAATGAATTAGACGGCCGCCTAACAAGGCTAAAACTTTATGACACTATTCACATGCCTCTCCATACCTCGATAAACATATCATGATGTGGACTTGATTTGCTTAAGCACATGCACCTCAACCTGAATTTGGACCCCTTTTTAAAAAAAAAAAAAAAACACACACACCCACAGATTCAATCACTTTATCTATATATCTTTTAATAATTTTACTGAAAAAGTAAATATAAATAAAGTAGGAAACCCAAAAAAAAAAAAAAAAGGTCGATGTCGAACGTGATCGGCTCTGGGTTACATACATATAATGCAAATGATAGGTTCATGTTTGGAATTAAAAATATAATTGCATAACCATCCAAATCAATCTTTTGTTTATTGATTTTGACAAAACCTGTCTTTATTATTATAAGGGTAAGATTACCTTTACAATAATTTCTCACAACAATCCTTTACAACAATTAATCCAACAACTCCTATCACATCTCACATCACATAAAGATAAAAAAAAAAATTTAGATTCTTGTGAGATGTTGTGAGATATTGTTGTAAATTAAGTATTATTGTTATTATAAATTTCATAGATATTGTCTTAATAAAGACATGGCGAATCTCAAACCTCATTCTCTTTGATCCACTTTGATTTATTCTTTTTTCTTATTCAAAGTTTTCTCATAATTCATGTACTACATTTCATTTATCTTAAAAGATTGATTATTGATGCTTAATAAAGCAAAGGGAACACGAAGCCGACACAAGCAGAATTAGGCATTTTGTGTATAATTATTCACTATTTTATCCATTAAAACATACATAAAAACCAAAATTAGATTAACAAAACATGACAAGATAGTGTTTGATGGAGCATCTAATCTCTATTTGTTTTTATTGTAAGATTTCAATTTTTTTATTATCCTTTTATTCCAATCATCTGGATAAAGAGTTTAAAGCTATATATATATATATATATATAGTATTTGTTTGTTCTAAAGGCATATATTCAACGCTCCTGCAGGTATGCATTATTTATAATATGTATATACTATATACTCGTGATTATGATTAATGAATGTATCATTGTATTGGTATCATGAATTCAATGCATTATTGCATTTTTTTCTTTAATTATCTCATTTTTAATAGAAATGGATTTCAATCAATGAACTTTTGTATGTAATCTACCGTTTAAACTTTGAGTGATACTATCAATTCTATGTTTGTATATCAAGTTTTGAATCCCAATTAATCAAGTAACATTGTTTTAGGGGTTACATATCAAAGACTACTTAATTACATTATTTACATATACGACTAAAATAATCTCATATAATGTATGATATAAATTTAACTTCAGGTATACACAATTATTTTCTTAAGTTTAGAAACTTTTGTGCTCTAAGTAGATGAATTTTTTAAACAATAATGATCGAGTTTAAATATTCATATCACATTCGGTTTTTAATATTGAACATTCTTAATTAGTTTCATATCATTATTAAGGTATAATCTCATTTGAAATGATGAAATTTTAATTAATAAGTTGTTGATGTCAGAATCTGTACCAACAGACAAGTTACGGTCAGATCGTTGCGACCTGAGTAATGTTATGTTGTTTTAGGTTAATTACTGGTGAATGTGATCTGATTCTTTAGTTCGTTAATTAATGACTTATAAATAAGACAATTGTTTTTATAGTGGTTCGGAGACTGTATAGCGAACTCCTACATCCCCTGTGGTTTTCTATTCGTTATGGAGATTTATAAGCTAGATCTTTGTGATCTAATTACATGAATAAAACAGTTCTAGAGAGAGAAAACTATTCGAATATTTTTGTCAATTTTTCTTGTAAGAGAACTGATTTTAGAGCTTCTGAGATCCCAAAAATATTGAGGGAAGTTTTCTATTTATAGGGAGTGACCGTGGGTCCCACCTGACAGATGTAAGCCATTGGTAGAGCTTGAACTGAAAGTGGGGGACAACTGATCGATAGGTTACAATGGAACTGAGTGAGGTCATCTGCGGACAGGTGGCGCGACCTGGGAGGTCGCGTGATATCATCAGCGAACACGCCATATTTTATCTCATAACATAAGTCTTCTTTATATCCTTTAAAATTTGTAAATTATATAATTTATCACTTAAACTTGGATACATTGTAAAAGAAAAATAAACTTATTACTATTGGATATGATTCATACTTTGCATGAGCTTGATGGATTATTATTGGCTTATGTAGACAGACTTGGCGGTCTCGCTTGCCGGTGAGCTGCCCCCTTGGCGGTAAGCCCAATTAACAATTGGGTTTAAAATTGATTTGCAAATATTTGGGCAGACGTTGGGTTAGATCGAGTTAGCCCAAATGGGGTTAGAGTTACTATTATATGTATATTGTAATAGTGAAAAAACCTTAATGTGAGAAAAAAAGTGAGTTGTCGAAAACCTTTCAATATTGTATTTTGCATAATTCTGAAATTCAATAAAATGTCTCTATTTGAATATTGGACATACGTAATTCTTTAATTGGAAATGAACTAGAGTAAATCAACTATCTTCTGTTACTTCTCTGCTTTTATTGTTGTGTGTTTTGGTTGTAGTTTCAACCATTACACTATCTTTACCTTAGTCATATATATATATATATATATATATATGTCTTGTGGTTTTCAGTATAAACATATATATTAAATTTGACATTTCTTATCAAAATGTGCGTGAGAATGATTGATCTATATCCTCATTGCAAGAGGATTTAATTTAGAAATTATATTGGCAATTTTGAAATGGAGGGATGATGCGAAAACTATTTTTGCAATATTTGATTTTAATTTGTTAACAAAATATAGTTAGTAGTTAAAATTCACATGGGGAGGTATGGGTGTGATTGGAAGTTGATTAAATATGATGACATGGTTCTCAATTTGGAAGAAGCCAAGTCCATGTGTTGCTCACATGCGTGTGTTCACTGACCGCCATGTGTCTTAATCAAGTGTGATTTAATGAAATTCATGTCTCCAGATATTATATATATTGACCAAATTAATATTTGGACAAATAATTCTAGTAGTTCTCGAGATGATCATGTGACATTAACATGTTTCGTATGTTGTCTCTCAGATCTCTGTATAAATTTAAGTTTATTTTTGCAGACTTAATTTGCATCTCATTGTTTCTACATTCAATATAACTCGTAAATTTGATGAAGATAATGATTTAATAAAATTCTATAAAGAAAAGTCGATTAATCTTATAAGTTAGGAGTAATATTCCGCCTACTATATAAATTGGTCTTTCGAATGACTTTATTATTTTTTAAACAAACCCTAATTAAATTCAATGCATTTACATTAATTATAATTTATATATACAGCGACCTAACAACTTTGCTTGATTGGATATATTAATAACAAATCTATGGTAAGATCACCTTCATGGCTCTATCCGTTTGGACTTATAGTTGGTTGGAATCCCATTTCACAAATCTCATAAACCTAATTTCATCAAAGATTATATCATATTTAATTAAAATTAAGCATCCTATATTCCATGTTTCAAATGAACTAACTATTATTAATGTTGATGTTAAACTTATGCAAACGACAAACAACCATCTGAATTAAGCTCTCAATTTGTTCTTGTTTGTTTTTACGATGATTTTATTTGATTTCAAATTAAGGAATTTTTAAATAACAAATGCATAAACAAGAAAGCAATTCTGTAGCGCCTGTGAGGGTCACCAATATTATTATAAAAATGTTGACATAATACTTAAAGGGGGTGTGGTGTGGTGTGGGTAGATGTTACTTTATGAATGAATTTAATTTTATCATAAATGCTGTCTCTATCAAGAATCTTAAAAAAAAAAAAAAAACATTATAATATAGTGAATGAATAAAATTAGCTATCTTGTCTTGTGTGCTAACAAATATTTCTTAGTTTTGTTGGTTATTATTTAAATTGAAAATTAGGGTAGTTACCACCGTTTTGGTCCTTATTCTAGTTGTAGATGATCAGTCTCCCCTCTTCTTGTAGTTAACTATTAATTAGTTTACTTAATAAATTGAAAAATGGTATACGAAGTTGAGCGACTTTTCCAACACCTTGCACATGTCTGTCACTATCAGTAACAAGTTTGTTAATTAAAAAAAGTGTTGTGTTTGTTTTTATGAGAGAAAGATTAGATAATTTGTGTGGAATTCAACAACTTTCTAGTTGGTACGTGAATGCGGACAAATCTTGACAAATTACAACCTTTAACACCAAGTCTTTGTATTCCATCCTTTTTATTTAATTAGTGTTAAAAGCCATGGCGTTACGTGGGTATAATTTTTACATTATTACTGTTATATTACATTATTGCTGTTATTACCTCTAATTTAATTTAATGACTTAATTTTTATCTTATAACATTTTATCTTTTATTTTTAAACTTTTTATGAATAATAAATATATTAAAAAAGAAAAAAATACAAGTTACGGTTAGTGAAAATAAAATAAAATAATAATTTTATTATAGAGAAATACAATAAATATAATAAAGATTATACGAAAAACTAAAAGGTTGAGGTGCATATATCTTTTTTTTTTTTAAGGACATTCGAGCACTCTACGATTAACAAAACTTAAATAATCGGTATAGTAGAAAAACATTTTGACCCATCCCCTTCAGATACAACAGCCTAACAGTAACTCTACACAAATTGCTCAATCCAAGTTCCTACAAAAAAAAAAAAAAAAAAAAAAAACGCATTTCTCTAGCTAATATTTTTTCTCAATAGAATAGATAAAGATAAAAAAATGTGTGATGAATGAATATAAGAAATATTGATATGCAACTCTTCACAACTTTTCACATACTCCATCTTTTCATATTCATAACTCATCCTTTAATCCAATTAAAATCACCATAATCACTTTAAATTCAATGACTTAACTTATATCATATTTAATTTTTCAATTTTCCACCTTTCATCTTTCAACCTTAATTTAACCTAATAACATGCAGACACTTACAACAATTATAGAGTTTCTGAAATTCTACGTAGCACTCAAATAATAAGTGATTAAAGATTTTATTAAATATATAGATATATAGATTAACTGCTATATATATAGCTTTACATATAATAATCTGTACTGTCTTTACTGCTTAATTAAATTAATGAGTAATTTTATTTACAGTAACTTCATTTCCTCCTTTTTAGGTTTTACGATTAAGATTCAATTACGATTACTTATAAATTAACTGGTGTTACAGGGAATACGAACCATGTTTCACACCCCAAACGCACAAAGGTGCCATGCCTCATTTCTTGTCGCCATTATCTATTTATCTTTACACAACATTGGGCCTTC
Organism: Toxicodendron radicans; assembly: GCA_009867345.2. Taxonomy (NCBI): domain Eukaryota; kingdom Viridiplantae; phylum Streptophyta; class Magnoliopsida; order Sapindales; family Anacardiaceae; genus Toxicodendron; species Toxicodendron radicans. Next base: position 9,296 of record WYDK02000016.1, read on the forward strand.
ATCCTGTTACATGTAACAGCAATTACAATCTAAATTACTACTTCACCCCTCTCCATCCCCTTTATATACGAACCTTCCTTCTCCATTATCATCCCCCCCCAAACAGACTCCTCTCTCTCTTGTCTCTGTTTCTGTTTTTTTCTAACACAAACAGAAACACTTCTTATTCATTTTCTTTCAAGTAGTAATTAAACCAACTCAAATGGCGAAAGGTGGCAAGCTGATGAAACTCAAGTCAGTACTCAAGAAACTCAACTCCTTCAACAAACAAAGCGGCGGACGTCCCAGCATGAGCTCCATAGTCGCAACCACAGACGATTCCTGCACCAACGCCGGTGACCTTCACCCTGTTTATGTCGGAAAATCTCGGAGACGATATCTCATCAGCTCCGACGTTATTGATCACCCGCTTTTCAAGGAACTGGCTGAGCGATCAAACGACTCATCCGACACGATAAACGTGTCGTGCGAGGTTGTGTTGTTTGAGCACTTGCTTTGGATGCTGGAAAATGCGGATCCACAGCCGGAGTCTTTAGATGATGAGCTCGTCGAGTTCTATGCTTGTTGACTGTTCAACGTGACGGTTAAATATTAATAACAGTGAGTGAAGTGATTGTGTGAGGTCACTTGCATGGTATAAAATTGTAAATGATGATGTAATTTTAATAATTATGATTAGCGGTGTAAGTAGAGGATTAAAGATTGTAGAGAGAGGAGAAGAGAAGATCAAAGGAATAATTGATGTTTGTGATTGAAGAGAGGAATTCGTTGCTTTCAACCGTGATCGTGAGGTTTAACCCATTGTACACTGGCTAATCGCTAGACCTGGTGATCAGAGATCAGTATTGTACTTATCATTACTGTCATTGTTTATTTATTTTTGCCAAAATATATGTATGGTTCTTTTTTTTTTTTTTTTTTTCATTCCTTCTAGTAAAATATTTAATTCAATTGTTGTTCTTTCTTGAATGTAGTAATGTTGATCAAATTTAATCATTCAAAACAAAAATTGTGATAAACTTATAAAACGAGAGAATTTAATTACAGATAAAAAATTGAAAAGGGTACAGCAAAGATGGGGTTGAGCAGCTTTATGATGTCGTGTTACATTGTGACAAAGTCTGTTGTTCAAGTGAAGTACAGATTGTGAGCGAAGGAATTGGCCATTTACTTTATACAAACTCTGCTGCAATGCAATTATATGCAGTTTGACAGTTCACTCTTCACAGAAAAATTAGGTACGAATTTGGCAGTGGAAGATGATAAATTAGTTACCAATGGCATTTACAATGCAAAAGGTAAAGCGCTCGATAATGGTCACATCATCTACAGACATTTGGGGATAAGGTATCATGTTGTATACATACAACAGAACAGAAACAACAAAATCTATAACAAGATCTCGCAGCTGCGGATGCCAATGGGTCCCGTTTAATTGACGGATATCCTTTACATCTTGAGAGCAAGTAATTCTACACTTGCAGTTGCAGTTAATAGATCTGTTTTTAAGACCTTAGTTTTATGGAGCTTTGAGGAGATTAAAGGAAACGTTTCGCTTTGGCGTACGTAAAGAATCTTTCATTCACTTTGATGCAATACAAATAATTTATAAGAAAATGAAAGTAAGTGTTGATAACATACTTTTTATTGCATTATGTTATAGGAAGACTTTCTTTATTTGAAAGATAATTTAACTTATATACTTAATTTTCTTATTTGATTCCTATAATTTTATAAATAAATAAAATTCTGACGTAGATAGTTGAAATTCTGAAAAATAATCATCATTCTCGTCTAAAGTTGGTAGACTTTATAAAAACCTTCTATATATATTTTTAAAATTAAGGAGATCTACCTAACTATAAATATAATTAGGAAATTAAAGAATAAAATTTACCCTGTTTTGAATAACCAAATTAATCAGTGGGGGTTATGCTGGGGTAGTCTCAATTTAATATACTTGGCCTACAATTAAAGTGAATTAATCTATAATCAGACAATTTTAGTAGGCTAAGTGACACATGGACAGAAAGTAGATGGACAAGTTTTCAATATTCTTAAGGACAAGAAGTCAACAACTTTGATGGAGGGCATCTCCAAAATGATAATTGGCCATCACTTTAAAGAGAAAAAAGATTGATGAATAATATTCTTCGTCTATAATAAATGTATTTAGTTTACATTCTAATGATTAGGTTGTTAGAGAGATTCCTTATATACATATATGTATATATTTATTTATATTACGCACACGCTCTACTTGTTTAATTTCTTGGTTGGTTAAGGGACAAACAACTTTTAATTTAGTCAATAAATTTTATAATTAGTGGAAGACAAGAAATTTTTTTCAATACACGCATTAGTGTACCTGTAACGCGTTGCCAAGCTGCCATGCCCCGTATTGCCTTAGCTGTGCTTAAAGCCACACCCTCCTGTTCCTCATTTTTTCAAAAGCTAGATGATGACTATTAATCAATTTCATCCTTATCTTAATTTTAATTCAAATTTTATTTATATATACAAAGCACAAGTCAAGCCAACCATAGTTATAGCTTAGGTCTTTTAATTAAATTTGAGATTGTATATAGCTCACCACTTACATTTTAAGACAAAAGGTAATTAAGGCTGCATACTAGCTATTGAATTTTTGTCAAGGTTAATAATAGTTGAACTAACCTCTCACTTTCTTGAAAGAAAAGAAAATTATAATAGAAATATACTACAAATCTTAAATGGTGCTTTTTTTTTTTCAAGCGATATATATCTTATATGACACTAATGTGAAAATGGTAAAGGAAAATAATCCACACTTTGGGTAGCTTAAGCCTCTAAGTGGTAGGAACAAGTATTGTGATGTGTGGTTAAAATGCACAGTCTCAAGTTCATATGTATCCCCTTAACTCTCAAGATTTAAGCGGCTGTCATGATGGTGGGATGTCCTATTAATCACCTACAAAGATTAATCGATACACTGTGATGGACGAGATATTGACTCCCAAGATTTAAGTAAGATCGGGTAATCAGGATGGTGAAATGCCTTCTATTCACCTACAGAGATAATTGATACACTGCGGAAGCATGACTCAATATAGACAATCTCTCCTTTTTTAACCAGGAGGGTGTAATTTTATTTTTTTAATTCATTCCTAAATATATCTTCCTGAACAAAATCCATATCCTTCGTAAACTTCTCTTTTAAATTAACATAGGCATTATTTAATCAGCAAATATTAGAGTTAATGACATTTTCATCCTTAAGGTTTGAAGAAAACCAGTAAAATCTGAAAAACTCATTATAGTCCTCGTTAGAATATTATGTTAATGGCTTAATGCTTTGAAACTGAAATATCTACTATAGCCCATTTGTTTTATTAGAAAGAATAAACAAAAAAATAAAAAATCTCGACTTGTAGATTATTATAATAAAATGGCAATAAAAAAATAATAGAAGTTATAAAGATAATTAACAACATTTTCACAACTTAAATTAAAATATTTTTAAAATAAAAATCCTTACCTTGATAAAAAAAAACTAAAAAAGAATTCTCATACCAAATTTTATTTTATAATTTATTGTCCTTTAATTTTTTTCTTAAACTTTATATTATATTTTTTAAAATTTATATTATTATTCTTAAAAATTGTAAAATGACAATTATACCTTTATATTGTTTAATTTTTTTTTAATTGCAGTAATCTAATAAGGAATATAATGACTTTTTCATATTTTACTGGACCAAAGTGGCACTTTCTTCAAACCTCAGGATGAAAATGTCATTAACTCAATATAAATTTGACAAATATACGAAGTATTGAAGAGGAAAAATAAATAAGGAGAAGATGAGTTGTTTAGCTTAGGTAGAAAAAGATAGGAAACCAAGTCATTTATTCAAACAAGATGAAATAAAATATTGAACAGAAGTTACAGAACAATAAAGAGCAACTGAAATAGGGAAATAGCGTTGGTGATTCGGCGCAGTTTGTTTAGCTGACTGCTATCAGTATCGAAGAAGACAAGGTACCTTCCACTAGAGGTCGCCGCTTTTCGCGGCTTTTTATGAGAGCGTGGTGCTCAATCATCTTACACAGTTGCAATTACATTGTCGTTTTCTCAAATTAAAATTAAAAATAAAAACAGCACCAGAGGACATTCATGTCGTCTTGCATCAGTTTCAGTATAATATTGGCTGATGAAGTCAGTCATCAGTCAGGCAGAAGCCACAGAGACCAGCCCACGTGAGAGTGGGTCGTCAAATCGGATTTTGGCTCATCAAAACACTTCTCCTCGCCAGTCATGTTACTCAGGGAATTTTTGTCTTCAATTTTGTACTATATTGTATATTATATGTATACATACAATACATGCACCGTAAAGGCTTATCATATATATACTTATATATATTCTGTAAATTAAGGAGATGGTGTAACAGTAATATCAGTGGATGATGGAGATTTTGGCTTTGGACAGACGCCTATGTGATTTCCCATATATTGAGGTGTTGGTCTCCCATATTTATTAAATAATGTAAATGAGTGAAAGTGGATAAAGAGGAAGAGATTTATTTAAGAGGGTTTTGTTGTTTTTTGTATACACTTTATGACAAAACGACATCCCTCATAGAAGCAGATGAATGGAACCAAATGAGGGAAGGAATGGAAGGAAAACTTGCTTATACGGCTGGCCTAGAAATTGCCACCTGAAAAGGACAAATAATTAATGAGAGAAGAAGTGTTTCTTGCAGGAGTACAGGTCTCTCATAGCCCTCTCCATGCTTCAATGCACTCAGAATTCACGACTGAGTGAGAGTAAGAGGCAGAAGATAAAGTTGCGTTGATATTGAGAGATTAATTGTATGCATGAGTAATGAGTTTATTAGACACGACTTTCAAATTATTTCATCATAATTAAGAAGCAAACACAATAACTCATATAATTCGGTGGAAATTCATACTTCAATTCCTTGATTCTAAAAAAGTAGCAGGATTTTCCGATGAATTCAATAGAGTACGTTGTTGAATATGCATTAGTATATGAGTTTGTGTATATTATTACTGTTATACTACTAGTCATCTTTAATTGACCAATATCTATGTAATGGAATAAATTAGGTAAATATATATACAGCTACCTTAAAACACTTTTACGCCCCTTTCATTAATTTTAATTTTTAATTTGAGAAGAAAAGTCTCCAAATAAAGTTGAGAAACGTAACATGTGATGTCTCTTTTTGTCGCAGGTATGAAATCCCACGTTCCCCTACAAAAGAAAACAGTATTGGGTTTTATTCATCCTCTCTAACTCTTGACTTGCCCTTTCCATGGTGTGCTTGTCAAAGAGTCTCACAGAATCATCTAACTATATACAAATATAATAAGACATCAATCAGGTCAAGGAAAAATAATCATGCGCATGCATGTGAATTAAGGAAAATTGGACCACTTTAATGGAAGTGGATGATGATAAAGCATTCTCATATCTTTGATTTTATAGAGTTGGTGATGTGATGCCAAAACTTGCAACCATGTGTACATCGATATACAATTGTTTAATTAAGAACCAATTGAACAATTGTTTAAATAGACTTTTGATTCTTCAGAATGCTCTCACCACGAAGAATTTTAATAGAAACTTATGTTGATCCATACTAAAAGAAAGGAAGGAAAGTGTTACAAAACAAAGAAAGATCCACTCCAAAATACTTGTGTTATGGGATACAAAAACAATAAACGAATTAAATTACAAATGGCTTAAACTGAAACAAAATTATGTCTTCTTATCAGATTCATTGTCAAACGTCCTTAGTTTCAGGATTCTGGTTACTGTCTTCTCTATTAAATTCCCCACTATGGATTTTGATTAGTCCGGAGAGTCAGCCCGCAATCTTCCTCCAAAGGTTAGCTCAAAGAAGGATCTCGTTGCAAACTTGTATGACTAATGACAATCAAAGAAAACCAAGGGTAAATTTGTAAAATTTTTTGGTGTGTGGGAGCCGAGTCAATCCAATAAGTCACGGAAAGTTTTTTTTGGTTCCTAACCACAAGTATCCCCACTCTCCTCACCAAGTTTTAACGCAGCAGTATTCCCAAACCTCGAACCGACGACTTTGGTTAAGCTAGAGCAGCCCTTCACCAGATGACTTTAAAAATACTGATTTTAAGCCAAAACTCTAAACTGAAACAATTAAATGAAAATAGTTTGATTTTCTTGAAAACGTGTCAGACGTCGAAAATTGCTCAAGACATGTCAAACGGTCGGACACAAGGTCTGCGTAACCATTTTAACAGAATAACACAGAGTTTTGCAATTTCAAATCAGTTGTGAAATAATTCTTTTAAAACTCTAAAACATGCCAAAGACATATAAGGGTTTTTAAACACAAAATTCCTTTTCCAAAAGAGCAATTAAACATGCATAAAATGCTACAGAACATAAGCAACTTTCACGTAATGCATAAGATGAATAATAGACATCGAAGATATATATTAATACTTCGAAATATTGGATTTCATGCTGAAAAGACGTAATATGGCATATGAATGATTCCTAGATACTTCTAACAAATTTAAAACAAAGAAAATAAAGGAAAACTCCCTTGTCCTTGATGAATCTCGTTCTAGAGAGAGAAAGTAGCGGGAACTTGCAATTTGGAGTGAAGTATGACTAGAACTTTAAACAAAAGTGATTGTCCAGGGATTATAAACATCCATGGGAATTGTATGACGGCCATGAAGTGTGTTTTCGTGCTATATGGGATGAATATATAACTATGACACTAAAACAAAGAGATTTCTGATGTAGAACAAGAAGAGTTAGCTTTTGAAGAAAAGTTGGACAAACGGACAGTTACAAAGAAATAGCCATGACTTTTGATCCGGGAGCAGTTACGGGGCCTATAAGATATCAACGAAAAGCTCGTTTCGAGCCCGACACTTAAAAATAGTTTTAACTTGTATTCATCAGTCTTGAGGCCAAAATCCAACGTTTTGATGTGTTTTGGGGCTGTTTAAGTTTTCTGCGCATTTTTACCTATTTTGTTTAGGATTTTTAATTAATTTGAATTTTGTTTCCCTTTTGTTATTAGGAGTTTTAGTAGGGTTGGATGTCACCCTATATAAACTTATTTTATTCATTTTGGTCATTATTCATTATTCAATAAAATTTAGGATTATTCTTGAACTTCTGGTGGATTCCAGTATTTCTATTCTAGGATTTGCGTTTGTGAATCTTATTTTCGTTTCCGTTCTGTGTCAAGTTGTATCAGAGCAAGGATTCACCTTGTTCAATGGTCGACAAAGGTGTGGCAAGAAGTAACCTTGGTGATGGTAGTCGAAGGGAATTTGATCCGGAAGCATTCGACGAGTTGAATCAAGCGGTTGCCAGATTGAAAAGTATGATGCAACAACTATTGGGGAATCAATCAAACCCTAATGTTGCCGCCAACACCACATCAGTTGATACTTCAGCCATCATTATCGAACCTATGGCTCACAGAGAGAGAGTTGAGGGAATTGCCCTTAGCCGCCCTGGAGGAGTACGATTGCGTAAGATAGGAAGGATTGAGGAGTTCGATGATTAGAGTAGTGAGGATTTAGAGAGTGACATTAATGGATATCAAAATCCCTTGTTTCGAGGAAATAGTCAGCAAGATAGGAACCAGAATAGGGGGGATTACAAAATTCAAGCGGATATTCCTTTGTTTCATGGAAAATTGCAGATTGAAGAGTTTTTGGATTGGCTTTCAGAAGTACAAAGGTTCTTCGAGTTGATTGAGGTTTCAGAAGATAGGCAGGTGAAACTAGTGGCTTATAAGTTGAGGAGTGGGGTTGCTGTATGGTGGGAGAAATTATAGATTGATAGACGTCGTAAGGGTAAGGCTCTTATTCGATCTTGGAGGAGAATGAAACAATTAATGATGAATCGCTTCCTACCACCAGACTATGAACAATTCATATTTCAGAGTTACCAGAGTTGCGTACAAGGGTATAAGAGTGTGACAGATTATTCGCAAGAGTGGTTGAGATTATCAGTGCGCAACGATCTGAATGAAACTGATGCGCAATAGGTGTCGAGATATTTGAACGGTTGAAGCCTTCAATTCGGGATAAAAATGGGTTACAAGTGGTTTGGACAGTGGATGAAGCACATAATTTAGCATTAAAGGCAGAGTTGATGGAGAAAACATCCAGCATATTTTCGAATTACAGAAGGGATGTGGGCAAATCGTCTAATATAACTGCTAATAAGAACAAATCCACCCTAACTCCTGAACAAAATTTTAACAAACCTAAGCCTACTGCCAATAATCAACCCCAAAAAAATTCCAACAACCCTTCGGTAGTGATACGTTCACCTAACCCATATGCCAAAACTGGTGGTCTGAAGTGTTATAGGTGCAACCAACTGGGTCATCGATCGAATGAGTGCCCGCAAAGGAAGCCGGTTAATTTGGTAGAGATGGATGGTGATGATGAGTATGAACAAGGTGAAACATAAGGGAAATATATTGAAGATTTAGAAGGTGCAGAAATTGCTGAAGAACATGGAGAACGGGTTAGTTGTGTGATTTAGCGAGTTATGTGTTCAACGAAATTGGAAGATTTTTCGTAGAGAAATAATATATTTCAGGAGTGTTGTAGTATCAATGGGCTAGTTTGTGATTTGATCATCGACAATGGGAGTTGTGAGAATTTTGTATCCAGAAAATTGGTGGAGCATCTGAAATTGAGAACTGTAAAACACCCCAAGCCATATGTGATAGGTTGGATTCAGAAAGGTCCCAAAGTTATTGTGACAGAAATTTGCCAAGTTCCCATTGCCATTGGAAAATATTATCGGGATGAGGTGCTGTGCGATGTGGTGGATATGGATGCTAGTCATGTTTTATTGGGTAAGCCGTGGCAATTCGATGTTGATATCACCTACAAAGGGAGAAAGAACATTTATTTTTTCAATTGGGACAACAAGAAAATTGCAATGGTGCCGAAAAAGAGTAAATATAGTGTTTTGAATCAAGGTACAACAGATGAGCGATCTTTACTATCATTAGTCACTTCAGAAAATGAGTTAGAGGCTGAAATTAAAGAAGTTAAAGTGATCCATGTAGTAGTGGTACTGGCTTTGGTGATAGAAAAGAAAACAAAGAAGAAAATAGAGACACTTGTGACAATTTAACCTCTTTTGGCCGAATTTAGCGATTTAGTGCCTAATGATTTACCGAGTGAGCTGCCACCATTGAGAGATATTCAACATCATATAGATTTGGTTCCTGGTGCTAGTTTACCGAATATGCCCCATTATCGAATGAGTTCGAAAGAAAATCAGATTTTGTAAGAAAAGGTGGAAGAGTTGTTGAAAATGGGGTTTATTCAAGAAAGTATGAGTCCTTGTGCAGTTCCTGCATTATTAGTTCCTAAGAAAGATGACAGTTGGAGAATGTGTGTAGATAGTAGAGCGATCAACAAAATAACTATCAGATACAGTTTTCCGATTCCGCGGCTAGATGACATGCTTGATATGCTAGAGGGTTTGAAGTTGTTTTCAAAAATAGACATGCGAAGTGGATATCATCAGATTCGGGTCAAGCCAGGGGATGAGTAGAAAACAACTTTCAAGACAAAAGATGGTCTTGACGAATGGTTGGTGATGCCTTTCAGATTATCTAATGCTCCCAACACCTTTATGCGAGAGATGAATCTGGTATTACAGCCTTTTATTGGTAAATTTGTTGTGGTTTACTTTGATGATATCTTGATATATAGTCGTTGTAAGAGAGATCATATGGAGCATTTGAGAGTTGTGTTTGAGGTATTATTTGAGAATAAATTGTTTATTAATGTGAAAAAGTGTAGTTGGGTGACTGAGAACTTATTATTTTTGGGGTATATGATAAGTTCAGAAGGCATATTAGTTGATGATGAAAAAGTTAGGGCCATTTGGGATTGGCCTACACCAAGGACAGTTAGTGAAGTTAGGAGTTTTCATGGGCTAGCGACGTTCTATCGTCGGTTCATTAGAGATTTCAGTAGTATTGTGGCACCTATAACGGAGTGTTTGAAGAAAAGGAAGTTTCAGTGGGGAGAAGTAACATAGACAACTTTTGCAGTAATAAAAGAAAAATTGTGTACAACTCCTAAACTCTTTGCTTTCTCTATAATATTTTTCCTCCTTGTTTCCCCCGTAGCCTGACCCCTCGCGGTTCGGGTAAAGAGACGGGAGAATCTACCCATAGCCCTCTCCAAACCGGACTCACTTCCCAAAGACTGATCGTCCTCGTGACTAGCATGCCCTTCGGTATTATCTCCACCACCGGCTACTCCTGAACCCTCTCCCTCTAAACGCTCACTATGACCATCATCCCTACCCCCAAGGTCCCCTCAGGTCGTGTACGTGGTCGACCTCGTCGACGCATGATCTATAAAACAAATCAAATGCTCAGTTTCTCAAAAACATGCTATGCATGCTCACACAATGCATAATGACTCACAACCTAGAGCTCTGATACCAAATTGTCACACCCTCTCCCGGGTGGCCCTTACCCCACCGGATCCGGGTGCTCCGTGAGACTCGGGTTCCGAAAGAAGGGTGAGTTTTTGAGAAACTGTTAATAAAATTCAGTAAGGTTTTCTTTAAATAAAACATATGCAAAGTTATTTTACAAGCCAAATATCAAAACATTGTATCAGAGTCATCTACATGACAAACGATATGCTGGAATGCGAAAACATGCGTCTGGCCATCGACCTACACTGGAGGATGCAACTCAACTCCTGGACACTGAACTGGAGGGGGGAAAAATCAAAACAGTGAGCTGGGAGGCCCAGTGAGTGGATAATACATTTATAAATACAATACTTTAAAATACTCATATGAAAAAGCATGCATCAAGAAATAAATAGTCATCCACTGTAACATATCAAACACCGTCCTCCTGGGACTCCATCCGAACTCTCCGGCCTGTCAGCACATTAGCCAATACCTCACCCCCTATCTGCCCACTCGTGGAAGATCCCCTAGCTCTATCCGCCTAGGCAGATGCGACCCTGGGCAATCCCATAGCCCACTCGTGGAAGATCCCCTAGCTCTATCCAGCCTAGGCGGATACGACCCTAGGCAATAATATAAGCCCACTCGTGGAAGATCCCCTAGCTCTGTCCAGCCTAGGCAGATACGACCCTGGGCGATATCATAGGCCCACTCATGGAAGATCCCCCAACGCTCTCGTATAGGTGGATACGACCCTGGGCATACCCACTCATGAAGGGGCCACCCAGCGCTCTCAGGCATAGGTGGGACCGGATCTCCCCTCCCTGGGTAATAATATGTAACATAGATCTGGAGCTCAACAGACACCGACCTGTTCTTTCCTGATGGGATACTATCACCATGCGGTAGTACGGGCCTCCACAGCCACTCCTGGCTAATCCTCACTCACCACCGCTCAAAACCACGTCATAACATCACCACCGCTCTACATCATCACAACCACATTGCATATATATACAATATTCAATTGAGATGGCTTTCATGATCACATGCACATGCACATTTTCATGTAAAATATCAATTTAACCCCTTCCTGGGAGAATATCAGTTTGCCTCTCAACTTTTTCATCATTTTAAATTAGTCCCTCAACTTTCTTGGTCTTTCAAATTACCCCTATAGTTTTTCATTATTGCAATTAGGTCCCTCAACCTTTGAAAAGTTACACTTACACCCCTATCTACATGACAGGTTTCAAACATTGCACCTACACCCCCGAAATCCTCTAAGGGATTGTCGCCGCGGTGGCATCTTTTTTGTCGCCGGGGCGATACAAACCCGAGAGTTTGTCGCTGCGGCGACACTTCATTATCGCTGCGATGAAAAACCTTCTGGAATTTTTCCTTCTTCTTTATATGAACGTCGCCGCTCTGACATTCCATTGTCGCTGCGGCGACCCTACGAATTTTCAAAAGTGTCGCCGCGGCGACAATCTGGGTTTTCCAGATTGTCCACCACGAACTCACCACAAATCTCTCCCATTCACCTTCTTTTCATCCCACATTATTCACACTACTATCCTATTTCACAATGCCACTCAATTCCCTTATCATTTCCACACAAACATATCAATTTGCTCAAACCCAAAAATCACTCAAATGACATACAACATGAATTTAAGTTTTAAAACATAATTTAATGCAATGGGGAATTATATTCCACTCACCTTACACC
>WYDK02000017.1:49030-64189 GCA_009867345.2 Toxicodendron radicans
GTTTAATTAAATTATTTGTTGTTTTAGTCGATTTAATGGCGTTTTCTACACTTGCAAATTGTCTTCTAAATATATGTATTGGTGATTTATGTTGGTTGCCATGAAGCTTGTGAATGAATGAAAACAATGTGGTTTCATGATGTGTGGGTTTAGGGTTTGATAATTTTGTACAAGTTGGTTATGACCAAGCAATTTGTTAAAATTTCTCCACTCAAGTAATTTTTTGAAATTTTTTTCCTGCGGTAGTGAATGAAGTACCTTGTTTTTGCCGATTAAAATGAATTTTTCTACATTTGCATCAATTTCGTTTTGTGGGTGATTTTTTTGGCCTTTTACTGGTTATGTTTGAGTGGTCTCTCTTGATACTGGTTTTGGTAAATGTGGAGTGTAGTTGTACAATAGCATATGGTATTGCATTGATGCTTTTGATATGAATGATCAATTTGTCTAGTGCACTCGTATAGGTGTTTTCAGTAATTGCATTGATGCTTTCGATATAAATGGTCAGTTTGTCTAGTGCACTCGTATAGGTGTTTTCAGTAATTGCATTCTTGTTGGTACATGGATTAGGTGACACAGCTATGACTCGTTTACCCCTAAGGCAGAAGATGTGTTTGGTCACAATTTTGCTATTGGAACTGGACCTGATGGAAAGCATGTTCGCCATGCTTCTACTTGTAGGTCTTGCTATGCTACATAAGAATAGAAATACCCGTTGGCGTTATTTTAGTCGAGCAGGTAGGGGTGCAATATGTTGGTGATATACCCCGTAGATGTACGATTAGGACAATTACTTTACAAAACATGGTTTTTTATAGTGATAGGCAATGTTTGGAGAACTGTAGAATGGATAGAACATCTTTTCATAAGTTGTGTCATTTACTACAAAATAGCGGCCGGTTAGTTTCATCTAGATATACCACAATTAATAGAAGAAATGGTTGCTAGTTTTCTTCACATTATTGCGCACCACTTGAAGAACAAAGTTCTTAAAAGATAAACCACTAGGTCGGGTGAGACTATGTCAAGGAATTTTCATGCGGTTTTAGAAGTTGTATTAAGGTTGCATACAATTTTGCTAAAAAAACCAGAACCAATTCCTGAGACTTCAAATTAGGGCTGTGAAAAATAATCCTAAAACCGAACCGAACAGGAAAACCGGATCGAAACCTATCCTAAAAATCGGTTTTCCGAAGTAACCGGTTCGGTTCTGGTTTTTAAATTTGAGAAAATCGGAAAATCAGTTCGGTTAATGGTTCAAGTTTAATTTTAAACCGGTTAACCGAAACCAGTTTTACAAACTGGTTTTCCTCAAAAAATTTAAATTTCATATATTCAACAATTATTCAATTCCGCCAAAATTTAACCCTAACCCTAAAATATCTCTAACTTAACTCTAAAAAAAAAAAAACCCCCTTATTCCCAACTGAATCGTCTCTGTCACTCACTTTATTTGCCTCTAAATCGTCTTTGTTTTTCACTCTATCTGCCTTTGAATCATCTTTGCCACCACTCTAATTCCTGATTCCCAAATGGCGAACGCTGAAAAGTGAAGTCTGAACCACTGCCCACAATAGCTAGTCTATGTTGCTGCATTGTTTTGGTTGAATGCGTGTTGAGGTGGGATCGAAAATAGCTTGCTGGAATTTAATGGAAATGCGAAGCTTGTTAAACATTACCTTTGCATGACTTGGCTGAGCAAGTTTTTGGTGTGAAAATTTTATCAGATTTGATTCAAAGGAAGTGAAATTTTATGATGTTGTTGAATCTATCATTACGGGCACTTGGAAGTTGGAATGAATTGATTGTGAACTAGAAAATTTCCAACAAATTGAAGGGGGTGGTTTACTTATTCGATAATTGGGAGTGCGTATTTTTGAATCAGAATGGTGAGTAATTGTGGTATGTGTAGAGGTGTTTGCATTTCTTTACTCAAATTGGATTATATTTAGAAATTAGAATTAGATTTACTAATTTAGAAATAGTTTTATAAAACCGGTTTATAAACTGGTTAACCTGTAACTGAACCGACAATTCGGTTCAGATAGTAACCGGTTCAAGGGGTAATCTGGTCCGGTTTCAGTTTGGATTATCCCTTGAACCGGAAAACCGGTTCGATTTGAAAAGTGGGAAATTCGGTTATCCGGTTCGATTAACCGGATTTCCACACCCCTACTTCAAATGATGACAGATGGAAGGGGTTCAAGGTAATTAAACTCTCTTTTAATCATTTCATTTGTGTTTTTTTTTTTACTTTATTTACCTGCAAAATATTCAATACTGACCTCTATTTTATTGTTTTCAGAACTGTTTGGATGCCCTTAATGGAACATCTATTCGCGTTACAGTCGACAATTGCCATAAAGTCAGGTATCGCAACCAAAATAATGAAATTGCAATGAATGTGCTAGGTGTTTGCACTCCCAACATCCATTTCATTTATGTCCTCTCGGGTTGGGAAGGGTTAGCAGCAGATGGCAAAGTGTTAAGGGATGCCATTAGTAGGAGAAATGGGTTCAAGGTCCCCTAAGGCAAGTCTTCAATACAGATCTGATTTATACATCGTAATGTTCAGTCAAACAGTTGATGTCTATTTTAAATCTAACATTTGTCATTTAATGCCAACATTTTATTACTTATGTGATGCTGGATACACCAATGGGGAAGGGTTCCTTGCACCGTACAGAGGGCAAAGGTATCATTTGAATGAGTGGAGACAAGGACACTAACCGACATCACCCCAAGAGTACTTCAACATGAAACACTCTCAAGCAAGAAATTGCATTGAGAGGTGTTTCGACATACTAAAGAAACGATGGGGAATTTTGCGAGAAACTTCATTCTATTCAATCAAAACCCCATGCCGCATTATTACGGCCTACTGCCTTTTACATAACTTCATAAGAAGTGAAATGTCGATAGACTCGATTGAGTGTGAGGTTGGTGAAGATGTGAATGGTGCGGAAAATGAGGAGGATAATGTCGAAGTAATAAGGCAAGTGGAGACGAGTGCTGCTTGGACCGCGTGGAGAGATACCTTGGCACAAGAAATGTTCAACAGTTGGATGTCTGCCCGAAATACATAAATTGTTTTGTTGTTTTATGTTTCTTAGTACTTGTTACATTTTCCTAGTTTTCTCGTTTGTGTACTCAACAAATTAAATGTCATAATTGACACTTCATTTGGTTGTTTTATTGTGGTTTATGTATATGTTGGATGGTTGCTGTTGAGTTGGTTTAATAGTTTTATGAATATAAGGCACAAGTGTTCATTTAAATGTACATTATATTTTAAGTTCACATCATGATCTTTATTAAATTAATTTATTTTTCTGTACATTATATTATGTTTCAGTTAGGAAACCTATTGCTTTTGGTAATGTGCTTGTGAAGTTTGTTTTAAGAATGGACATCTCAAATTTCAAAAACGAAAGTGGTGACAAAAGTCAAGACTTGGAGGAAGTGAACATTGTCATAAAAGGAAAGGCCAGAGCGAAGAGTACCGTTTCCAAGAGACAATAGACAAAGGCAGAAGACGAACATCTTGTTCAATGCCTAGTCATACTAAAACAAAGTATGCACTGGTCTGCTGAAAATGGCACATTTAAGGTGGGATATTTGTCACAACTTGAGAAGATGCTGCAAGAGAGGCTCCCTGGCCATGGACTGAAGGGCATACCCCACATAGATTCCAAGTTTAAGTTGTTGAGGCGCCATTACAATGCTATTAATGACATGATCGAAAATGGCAGCGGGTTCGATTGGAATGATGTTGAAAAGTGCGTTACGGCGAGCAAAGACGTATTCGATGAATGGGTGAGGGTTAGTGCTTTTCCATTGTCAAAAATTTTGCTTTTGTTTTTATACTGCATATGTTACCATTTATTGATATTTAATTTTTTTTTTCAGAGTCATCCCATGGCGAAAGGGTTGAGGCACAAATCCATTCCCCACTACGACTCATTAGTCAAAGTGGTATTCCAATCAATTAATCAATTTTATTATTTTAATCAATTAATCAATTAATCAAATAATCAATTTTAATCAATTAATCAATTTCAATCAATAAATCAATTGTAATCAATTAATCAATTTTAATTAATTAATCAATTCCAAACAATAAATCGATTGTAATCAATTCTATTCAAAATTGATTAATTGTTATAACTTATAAGTTGATTAATTGATTATTATTATTATAAGTAGAATTTATTTAAATTGATTAATTGATTGAAATTAGAATTTGTTAGAATTGATTAATGGATTAATTGATTGGAACTATAATTGATTAAAATTGATTAATTGATTGGAATTGATTAATTGATTAATGGACTGGAATTAGAATTGATTAAAATTAGAATTGATTCATTGATTAATTGATTACAATTAATTGAATTGTAATTAATTGATTGGAATTAGAATTGGTTAGAATTGATTAATGGATTAATTAATTGTAATTAGAATTGATTAATTGATTGGAATTGGTTAATTGGTTAATGGATTGGAATTATAATTGATTAGAGAATTAATTAATTGATTATAATTGATTAATTGATTTAAATTTATTATAATTGATTGAAATTAGAACTGATTAATTAGAATAAGAATTGATTAATTGATTTGAATTAGAATTGATTAATGATTGGAATTGATTAATGCTTAGAATTGATTAATTGATTAAGAATTGATTAAATAGTTACAATGGATTAAATTATATAAATATAATTAATTTATTTGTTAATTAATAATTAATTAAAAATTAAAATAAAAGAAAATCAAAATATCCTTGGAAACATTTTGAACAAAATCTAACATTTCATCCTTTCACACTCGAAGTTAAACCCAAGCAAGATGCAAAGATGGTATCAAAATTAGAACCAAGAAACCTATTTCGTGCATTTCTTGAAGGAAAAGATTAAGTATGACCTTTGGGGGCTGCAAAGTTCTTTCGTTGAATGGAAAATAGTAATGGACAATGTTTTACACATACATATAGAAATGTTAAAAAATAGATGGAAGAGGTTGGGAGATGAACCTTTAAAGTTAAATATAACTACTTCTAGGTAGCTTGACGATTTGCTTGGGACTTGATAACTCCTGAAAATGGAGTTATCTTAAGTTTTAATTAGGACTTTTGTCTTAGGATTTATTGTCATTTTAGTCATTCTAATTTAGTTTAAGTTTAAGTTTATATTTCATGCTTTAACCATTTAGAGTTAGATTATGTTTAAGAACGAGATATGCTGATAATCGGCTCTAATTTGATTTGTTTTATGTTAGTTTTTATTATTTGAATTATTTCTTTTCAGGACCAAAAGACCTTAACCTCGGACTCATAAAGAACGAAAATTGAAGATCTAATGTTGAGGAATGTTGGAGCACAACACAGCAGATTGCTAAGAACTTTGTGGTGGCGATGTTGGCGTATAGCGCGCCAACTCAGCATATCAGACAGCACGCATTTTGTCAGGCGAATCTTCTGACTTGTCCTGCAAAGGACATCCTCTTTTTCCGTGCACACTGAAGAAAGGGAACAGTAACCCGACTGTGAGGGAATAACAAAACATAGAGAGCTAACAAGTGTCCAATTTGTGCCCTACTTTTCCTCATATAAAAGCAGAGCAAAAAGTTAAAAAGAGGAACCAATAGAGGATGTCAGCATTTTTTGGGAGAGAACTAAGTGAAAGGTGCAGCGTTTATCAGAGAAAGAAAAACCATTTTCCCGAGGAAGAGCTGAACATTCTAAGATCTATTATTAATCCTCTTCATCGTGTTTTTCGTTCTTCATTTATGAATCTCAATGGTTGTATCATTTCCTTGGTTTAACTCTATATTCAATATGAACTAATTTTTATTAAGTTAGGTTTGAACGTTGAACTCTTATTGTAATGCTTCTTTAATCTTTAATATAGCCTTCGATGCATGCTTTTTATTTTAATCAAATGGGCTACATGTTGCAAGATGGATTTGGCCAATCGATGTTTGTTGTTTGCTTGTCAATTAGATACTGAGAAGGTCTGAAAAACAAAGGAAATCATTTGATTAACACAAGCTCTAAGGGTCATGCAACTGCATGGGGAGAATGCATAGACATATGATTGCTCCCTTGTGTGGTTACAGACAAACCAAGATTTAATTGGTTTCTTAAGTTGGAATCAGCATAGACATATGTTAGGTTTAAGCTTAGGGAACAGTCTTGTGGAATGTTCAACGGAACAGTACAAGATACTAAGAATTTGAATCAAGTAAAATGCACTGCTGAGTTATGCTGTAACAATATTCATAGCATTACAATATGAGAGATTTAGTTCAAACCCGACTTACCTTTTGACTGATTAGAAATTATGTTTTTTGCCACTTGCTCTGTTGACTTAGGACTATTATTTAGTATTGTTTTGATTGATTTGATTAATTAACTGAGTTACCATTTTAATTATTGTCTTTTTAATATACAATTATCACCATTATTGTTGTCATCTTGCTATCATCATTGTTGTTGACATGCTGAACTTTTGAAGTTAAATATCTTACCGCCTTCAACCGAAAATGTGGATCCTTTGGAGTTTAGGAAGGTGATATGCAAAAATTGGAACCAAGAAACCTATTTCTTGCATTTCTTGAAGGAAAATATTAAGTATGGCCTCTAGGGACTGCAAAGTTCTTTCGTTGAATGGAAAATAGTAATGGACAATGTTTTACGCATACAGACTGAAATGTTGGAATATAGATGGAAGAGGTTGGAAGATGAACCTTTGAAGTTAAATATCTTATCGCCTTCAACCAAAAATGTGGATTCTTTGGAGCTTAGGGGGTGATATCCAAAATTGGAACCAAGAAACCTATTTCTTGCCTTTCTTGAAGGAAAATATTAAGTATGACCTCTGAGGACTGCAGAGTTCTTTCGTTGAATGGAAAATAGTAATGGACAATGTTTTACGCATACAGATAGAAATGTTGGAATATAGATGGAAGAGGTTGGAAGCTAAACCTTTGAAGTTAAATATCTTATCGTTTTCAACCGAAAATGTGCATTCTTTGGAGTGTAGGAGGGTGATATGCCAAAATTGGAACCAAGAAACCTATTTCTTGCTTTTTTAAAAGGAAAAGATTAAGTATGGCCTCTAGGGAGTGCAAAGTTCTTTTGTTGAATGGAAAATAGTAATGGACAACGCTTTACGCATATAAATAGAAATGTTGGAATATAGATGGAAGAGGTTGGAAGCTGAAGCTTCGAAGTTAAATATCTTATCACCTTCAACCAAAAATGTGGATTCTTTGGAGTTTAGGAGGGTGATATTCTAAGATTGGAACCAAGAAACCTATTTTTTTTTTTTCTTTAAGGAAAATATTAAGTATGACCTCTACGGACTGCAGAGTTCTTTCGTTGAATGGAAAATAGTAATGGACAATGTTTTACGCATGTAGATAGAATTGTTGGAATATAGATGGAAGAGGTTTGAAGTTGAACCTTTGAAGTTAAATATCTTATCGCCTTCAACCGAAAATGTGAACTCTTTGGAGTTTAGGCGCGTGATATCCCAAAATTGGAACCAAGAAATCTATTTCTTGCTTTTCTTGAAGGAAAAGGTTAAGTATGGCCTCTGGAGACTGCAAAGTTCTTTCGTTGAATGGAAAACAGTAATGGACGATGTTTTAAGCATACAGATAAAAATGTTGGAATATAGACGGAAGAGGTTGGAAGTTGAACCTTTAATTTGAAGTTAAATAACTTTATCGCTTTCATTACATAATGGTAAAGAGGATTAGGCGTTGAAAATTTCATGTAAGCTTGAAAAATAAGTGTATATGTTTCTCCCTTGTTCATATTCTCTCAGTAATTGAGAAATATTATATCATCATAACGCATTATCTCTAGGGCAATGAGCACCTTTTGATCTTTATTAAGGTGCAGAACACAAAACTTGACAATGTGAAGGGCATGGAGGCACAAGGTAAGGGGATTCGCGAAGTCACCCAAGAGGTAAAGTGGCCGACAGGGGTAAAGAAGCCAACGTGGACGTCGGTTGCGGAAGCGTGGTGGTGTGTTAGGATCCCACATTGGAAGGAAAATGGGTGGGCATGTGGGTTATAAAGGCTTGGGCACTCTCCCTTGGCAAGCCAGTTTTCCAATGTGAGTTCTACTCAAGCCTAATAAGACTTATTGTTCAACCCAATTAATTGAGATATTGAAGTGGATTCCTATCAAATGGTATCAGAGTCATGGTCTTGCGCCTGTGTGGCAGGCTGACCATCTACTTTTGTTTTCCACATTTGTGGTAAGGTAATTAATATTTGCTCATTCTGGTTGAGTCCTTGGAAACAAATTAAATGCAAAGCAAAGCAAACTGACGGTGGTTATCAGGGGCTCTGGGTGGGTATCATCTATGCACTCTTTGTTCAAATGCTATTCCTCCTTATTATCACCTTGTGAGCTAACTGGGATCTAGAAGTGAAATCTCTCTCTCTCTCAATTATCTCTTGTTAGTTATGTCCATTACTTTCGAAAATACATGTTCAATTCCAAAATCGTCTTTTCAATGGTTAAAAAAGTTCTCAAAACCTTGCTTTCTCTTGCATATTTCTTGTAATAGTAACTGCAATCTTATCGTTCTTTATTGCTAGGCAAAGAAAGCTCTAGAGAGAGTGAGCGAGTATGCGCCATAATTCTGAGCATCTGGCTTCAAGAAGGTTCAATTTTGTTACAGGACCAAAAATTCAACTCGGGGAATCAGTTTTTTTTGGTCCAATCGTCTTTACATAGTATTATAATGAACAAATTATTAGCAACATTATAGAGCTCAAATCTTTTTCCGAATTTTCATCTGAAATGATGTATTTCTGATCTGACTCCCTCATAAAATACCAATAAGCAATGTCGTAAGAAAGCTGGCAACCCACTAGAGAAAATCAAGGTAGAATCAGTAAATAATATTCCACTTTATATAAAACTTAAGTGCCAACTGACACAAGTTCAACTGTCCTCAAGTGTCAACTCTCATTAAACAAAAATTAAACGCCTCAAAATTTGGCCTTACATGGGCTAGTATACAAGTTCTATTAGAATGTGGAGCAACAATTCTTTTTCTTTACAATTATTTTTGAGTCCCCACTTCAATCTCATAAAAGAATGAATTTCAACTTCAACAAGAATTGATTCCTCTTGTGATCTCAAGCCACATAATAGCCGAAAAAGTGCTTGCATACAGATACGAGAACGGGTTGGAGACTGCCAAATAAATATAACAAAATTCAAATTCATTGCATACCTCCTAGATGAGTGATGACCAATAATACATCCCTTGAACATAAAAATATCTGGGTACGAACAGCATTAATTTAGTTTTCTTATTCTGGGTGTTGGAATTCAAGATCCAATTTCCTTTTCAGATGAGATCTGTCAGCACTGCAAACAAAAAGAGAAAATGAATCAAATGACACCATGATGTAGAAAGTACATTGAAGTAAAAGGTCTAAGGATCAACCTTAGGGACATTCAGATTTCTTTCTATTGAAGCTTGGGAGGATTGTGTGGTAAACAATAAATAAAAATATAAGTACAAGGTTTAAAGCTCCATCCTCACATTGAAACACTTTTCTTACACATCAAATTCACTTTATGCGTGCTTTGGGAAAAACATTATGACTCATGATCCAGAAGATAATGCTTTACCTGTTAATTGTAGGTCTACTAGGAGGTTTTGATGCAAAGATTGAAAAATCTATTGACATTGGCACTTGTTCACTCTTCCCAGCAATGTCACCATCTGCCTGTTTCACTTCACCAGCATGCTCCTCAATCTTATCAAGTCGGTGAGCATTTCCTTCAAATCCTTCACGTTCTGGCATCACTCTCCTTGACTTTCTTGGTGGTGAGAACACAGTAGGACCCTTTTGAGGGTTAAAATCTGAAGCTTTAGACACCCGCTTAGGAGCAGGTCTAGGGAGTTTGTGTGGTTCTGTAGGCAGTGGTGCAGACAAGAAGTACCTAGATTGGAGAGCAGAGATGAGAGCCAAACTAACAGGAACAGGAACAAAAAAAACAACTGAAGAGTTCTGCATACCTGTGCTCTAGTGCCTGCTGTGCTGTAACTCTAGCTTTCGGGTCGTAAGTTAACATCTTTGATAACAAATCTAGAGCATCATCACTGGCTGTTGGAAATAATGATCGCAAAGCGGGTGCAGCAACATACTGGTATTCCACATAATCAGGAAGGTATGCTAAATCAGGCCACTGAGAAGGTGTTGCAGTCCCCAAAGCAGCAAAGATCTTTCCTAGTTGATCAATGTCACTTGTCCCCTAATCAATATTAAATATCAAAATATCATATAAAAGAACAGATAAAATAAGACAAGGCAGTTCAACAAAAATGAAATTAACATGTTTTCTGTTAAAGAGAAATAAATAAGGGGTGTGAGACTCAATGCCTCGATTAGAAGGTCAAGGAGTGATAAAGCTGTTACTAATCACACTAAAATAGGCTAAACTATCACGTCAACTATAACAGTGCTTTGCAAAGGATAATAAAACTGAAATTCAGTTTAAGTCCAATTTATTTTTATCAAATCCCATGTGAAATTAATTCATACTTTAAAATTCAATTAATTAGAAACTTAAGATATTTTTTGTTCGACAACTGAACTTTTGAAAAAAAAAATGAGAATGAAGCATTCTACAGTTAAAATGTGATAAACTGACAGAGTTCCAAGTAACCTAAATGCACAACCTATTCATTGAAAGCATTCTAGATATAGTTAACTCTAACATGCTGCCATGGTGGTTCTTAGCTACTGATGTGCATGGAAATCTGGAAGAAATCAGAAAGCTGAGAATGAAATCAATCACCATAGCACGTTTAAATACACAAAACATAACATTACAAAAAAACACAATCAGTAATGTCAGAGGGATTCAAACAACCATCAAGCAACTCCTTGAGCATCAAAACCAAATAATTATAGGTCAGAAGATGCAATAACCATATCAATATAAAATCACTTTTACCTGCAGAAATGGTCGACGGTTAAGAAGTTCAGCAAATATACAGCCTGCAGCCCAAACATCCACCCCAGCACCATACTGTTTGGCCCCAAACAACAGCTCAGGTGATCTGTACCATCGAGCAAACACCTATAGATAAACGATAAATGCCATTAGCTCAGCTAAATTTCTACAATTACAACTCCATTCACCTAAAAGTTGTGAGCTGAAAAAAACCACAGTAATACACTATCAATTTCCAAAACAAAAACTCCAACACTAACAACTTAGAAAACATAACAAACAATGGACCTGTTTGTTTAGTTATTTTGAGTGAATATTTGAAAAAATGAATTGAGTTGAGTTAAGTTAGATAGGATTGGGTTGTGAAAATGTGTTTGGTACATTTTTTAAACAAAGTTTTTTATCATATTTTTGAAAATATTTAAATTAATTTTTAAACCCCTATATTTTTTAAATTAGCTAAACATCCTACAATAAAAGTTTAAAAACTTTAAAAATACCCCCAAGTTACCCAACCACCGCCGACCCCCAGTGGAACGGCCGGTCGGCCATGCGCCGATCTTGCCTTTTCCGGCCAGATCACGTAGATCTGACCGAAAACTAGCGTCCATAGACATGGCCAATAACGGCCATGGATCTGGCCGTTAACAGTCAGATTGTCAAATCTGGCCGAAAATGGCCCGAATAGATCTGGCCAGAAAAGGGCCGTGCGCCGTTCTATGGCCGGCAGTGTTTGTGTGAAGTAGGGGTGTATTTGTTAAAATTTGAAACTTTTATTTTAGTAGAATGAAATTAGAAAAATGTTTAATTGAATTTGAAAACATATTTTGAATAGGATAGGATTTTGGATATATTTTAAGAATAATGAAACAAACGTATTTTTAATTGATAAAGTTAAATAGGATAGTGTTGGATGAAGGAAACAAACGGGCCCAATATTTTCACTCTTATTCATCATATTGAAAATTTACGGTTATAAACTTAGAAATCACTAACAATAACCAAATTAATCAGCTACCATGCCAACAGCACAGAATAAATAAGCTTGGTCAGTATCAAATTTATGTGAATAATGATAAAAAAAGTGGGGGGAAAATCCTCGAACACTTGTTACTATGTATACAAGAAAAAGCTAACATATACCTCATATTATTCACTGCCACCATTTCACATCCACGGTTAATATGAAGAACTAGCTTTAATATTTCAAAGATCACATGGTTTGGTCTAAACAGTTAGGACTGTTAACTCAAACTATGTGAAACAATAGAAAGGACCAGCAGGCAATTTTAGAAGGAGAAGCATACCTGGTGAGTAAACCTGCGATCTGGGCTCCCAAAGATGCGTGCTAAACCAAAATCAGCAAGTTTAAGCTGTCCATTGGGTCCTATCAACAGATTATTTGGCTTCATATCCCTGTCAAGCACAAGTAGGATACATTTGAGATCAATTCTGGAATGCATTGCTTTAACCAACCAGGCACAAAAAGAAAAAGGACCTATGCAAAACCCATTTCTTGTGGCAAAAAGCAAGCCCTTTCAAGGTCATCTGCATGTAAGATTTTATGTCAGCTGGTGAAAGAAATATATTGGTGTCGCGAATAACCGTTTCAAGGTCAGTCTCCATGAATTCAAACACAAGATGCAAGTTTCCCTTGTGAGGGAATGCATCAATTAACTCGATTATGTTTGGATCTTTCAGTTCTTTTAGCAGCTTTATTTCTCTTAGTGCTGTAAAATTCACTCCCTCCTTTTGCTTTCCAAGCCGAATTCTCTTGATTGCAACTGTCTGTTCTGTCTGCAAACACCAAACACATTTTTATCAAAAACCATTCTTTTTTCATCAAGATAAAAGGAATAATTGAACAATTGGCACTAAAATTGTAAAATCAAAATCATAGATATCATTTATATAGGTTACTTAAGATTAATCAGTGATTTCACATACTATTGGTTAAGTGTACTGGCTAAACCGTATAGGAAAATAAGAGAAAGAGCAATACTAATATTTATTACAAATTAAAATCCCGATACTAGTCCAATTACCAAATACAGTTTCTTCTGTGATGGCATCATAGCATTCAACAATTAACAGATAGTAATATCCTTTAGTTGTCTGTTTATTTCTTTTTATTTTATTTTTTTTATAACAAACAAACTAAATTTCATTAAATAGACCACAATATTTCAAATACAGTGGTAACAAGCTGTCCACTAAATCGAGTAATATCAAATAAACAGACAAACAGCTAGGACTGCAGCTTCCCAATCAGACTGAATGAAGAAAAAGGAATACCTCTGAACTCAAACCACGACCAAAGTGACGCCCAAAGAATGAACTATATCCCGCAATACTTCAACCAATTACCATATAACTGAATTCCGTTCCACCAAGTTGCTGAGCCCTAAACCAGCCCAACATCTAGTGCACCAAACCAACTATCATCTACCTAAATATGCTTTTCTCCATCACCATGCCCTTCCCATAAAATGCTTCCTCGTTAACTTTTCAATCTTTTTGGCATTTTAACAAGAATATTGTAAAAGAGAAGGAAAAATAGGTAAAATTGGCAATACTGCCGGCACCAGAAGAAGTCCATCACTATCACCATTAGAGGGGAAAAGATATATAAATTAAAAAAAAAAAAAAAAGAAAAAGGCCTTCCAATCATCTATTTTTTGCTCTACCCTTTCAACCACCTACTCCCCAAACAATCAAGTCTCTATACCATGTTAAAATACTCAACAGTTCTTCCAAAATTCAAATAATTCACCCAGAAAAAGGCAACTAAAAGAACTAAATTGAACAGATCCTTCACACTCAAATAAGCGTCATTAAAAGACGTCCTTTCTCAAGACAAAGGCAACAAAAGAAATAACAAAACACAGTTGAGTTGCTTAACTTTCTGAATATAACATTCTAAACAATAAATTCAACCGTTTTAGATTTTCCCTTATAATCCTTTCTGTTTATAAACCGAAACGAATAAACGTATAGTACCCTATTTGCATTTCTAAATAGCTCAAAACACAATTAACCAAAACTAAGCAGTTACGTACTTAAAAAATTAAAAAACTAACCATAGTAAAATACCCAATTCTCTTCATTTGCTAAATCTAAGGACCGACCAAACAGACAAAAATAAGGGAAATCGGAAACAAACGGCTAGGGTTACATTGACTTTACCTTAGTATCAATGGCTTTGTAAACGACACCGTATGTACCTTCACCGAGCAGTTCGCGCTTGAGGTACCTATCGGCGACTTTCTTTGACAGATCGACTTCTGTCATTGTGTTATTTATTTTTTAAATATTAATGCTATTTCAGGTAATATGTGTATATATATGGTGTATCAGGTTTGAGAATTTTGTGGGAAGATCATTTTCTGGAGAAAATATCTGAGAGAGTTAAGAGTATGGGGTTTTGACGTGGAGTTTTAAGGATGAAGATGAAGGGAAGGGAGTGAAGGTAAAGGTAAGGTAAAGGAGGAGAAATCCCTGCAGGTGAGACTTGAGAGTAAAGCCAATTAGCCAAGCCCAAGGTGTAGTCAATGTCAATTGTGCTTTCATTAGGGGTCTTTTTGTCATAAAACTTGTACTTGGTTTATTGTGGATTTATTAATCAAACTCTAAATAAGTACATTATTATCATCTTCAACGGACTTCAATACCTAATACATATAATATGATATAAGAAAAAGAGGAAGATATTATATATAATATAGTAATATATATGGAGCAATTTTCACTACTTATTATAAATACATTTAATGTGGGTGTAACATCAAATATTATATAGTTGTAAGAGTTTCCTCACAACTATAAATTCCAACTATTATAATTTATACATATAAGCATTAATATGAAATTACATGATTCATTATTGAGTAAATGACTTTTCCCACCCAAATGATGGCTTAACGACACTATCCCACCCATAGACTTTTAAAATATAACTTTCCCACCCAAAAAAAATATTTTTAATGACACTTACCCATTGACCCCACCAATCTTCGACAGATTTCAGTATCGTTGTGACCCCACACCACCATCATTCTCTTCTCCGATCATCACTCACAAAAACCCCTCAAATCTTATTCTCATCAACCCGTCAATCGCCAGCAATCGAGCGATTAGGGTTTGCACAAACACCACTC
>WYDK02000017.1:77208-88255 GCA_009867345.2 Toxicodendron radicans
CCTTGAGAGCAAGAGCATTGTGGAGGATCTTAAAGTTGATTAATTTGAAGACCGAGGCTGAGAAGAGTGAGGGCACCACTGCTACTACCACCATAAAAAAGAAGGTATAAATTACATAAATTGAAATTTAATTATTTTATTGATCGTTTATATTCATTTACATAATCACTTGGTGTATGTTCTTTGTCAATGCTAATGGTTGTGATTTGTGAATTGTATGTTGGTGGGTGTGGATAATGTTGTGAAAGTTATTGGCCCTGAACCATGGATTGTGTTATACATTATGCCTCTTTTGTAATTTTTTTGGTAAGGAGTGTGGTTTTGTTTCTCTGTTACGGTTGAGTTGATTCATTTGTGATCCTTTAGTTGGCCAAGGTAGTTGCTTTATTGTGTGATAGAAAGCATCTAAGTATTTTTTAGTTAATTATTTCGATGGAAATGAATCATGCTGTTGATAGTATGTTTTTACTTTTGTAAAACGGGTTCTATGTTATACTTTTGCCAATTATTCATTAGGTGCTTGAGTTTTTGTAATGATTTGAATATTGGTTTTATTTTTTGATGTGATAACAGTCGTTGATTTGCGTTTTATTATGCAGAACATGTACTGCACAAGCTTGAACTGGAGTGCCGATGGAAGCTCCTTGTTTAGTGGATATACAGATGGTGTGATCAGAGTGTGGGGAATTGAGCGTTACTAGGAAGAATACTGAGAGTGATTGCCATAATGCTGTTTTCGTATTTTTTATGACAAACTAGTTGCACTACTCTATAGGCAGTTTCGAACACTTATTTTAGATTTTGTTCAAAATGTTTCCAAGGATATTTTGGATTTTACATGGCTTTGAGACGTATTGTAATGAATCTCACGTCGAAAATGCATCAGGAAAGTCCTGAGCTTATAAATGAGGAGTCCATTTACCTAATAGATTAGTCTTCTAGGTGTGAAACTCTCAGTTCGTGACAAATGGTATTAGAACAGATCCAATCTGTCTTGCGATGTCCCGTCAAGTGCCCACGCGTGATTGTGGGTCCACTTGAGAATGAGGTTGATGGGTAGGCAAGAGGCCCCACCTGTGATGATAACGTCACAGGATTGGGTGGAAGAGAATGTAATGAATCTCACATCGAAAGCGTATTAGAGAAATCATGGGCTTATAAAAGAGGAGACTCTCCACCTAATAAGTTAGTCTTTTAGGTGTGAAACTCTCAACCTGTGATAAAACTAAGTTATTGGTATGATATAACCAATAAATGTGGGCAAATGGGGGCCCAAGCCCCCAACACCTGGTTTTTTTGGGACCAGTCCTTAAGGGATTGATCCCAATTCTTTAAGGACCGGGCCCATGCCCATTTATATATAGGAGGGCTCGGTTTGATCCCAAGCCCAAGATCGGGATTGCTAGGATCGGTCCCAACCAGTCCTAATGGGCCTTGCCCAATTTAAAAAACCCCTCTATTTTTATATATTTGGGGGTTGATAATTTACCAGAAAATTTTTAATTTTTAATTAACAAACAAAATAATTATATTTATATAATTTAATCCATTATAACTATTTAATCAATTCTTAATCAATTAATCAATTCTAACCATTAATCAAATTCCAATCATTAATCAATTCTAATTCAAACCAATTAACCAATTCTTATTCCAATTAATCAATTCCAATTCCGATTAAATATCAATTAACCAATTCTTATTCAAATTAATCAATTCTAATTTCAATCAATTAATCAAATCTCATTCCAATCAATTATAATATTTTAAAATTAATGAATTAATTAATCAATTATAATCAATTTCAATCAATTAATCAATTCTCTAATCTATTTTAATGTCAATCAATTAAAAAATTAATCAATTCTAATTCCAATCCATTAATCAATTAATCAATTATAATGAATTAATCAATGAATCAATTCTAATTCTAATCAATTCAAATCCATTAATCCATTAATCAATTCTAATTCTAATTTCAATCCATTAATCAATTCCAATCAATTAATCAATTTTAATTCCAATCAATTAATCATTTTTAATTGATTAATCCACTAATCAATTCTAACAAATTCTAACTTCAATAAATTAATCAATGTAAATCAATTATACTAATAAAAATTTAACAATTATAATCAACTTACAAGTTATAACAATTAATCAATTTTGAATAGAATTGATTACAATTGATTTATTGATTGAAATTGATTAATTGATTAAAATTGATTAGATTAATTAATTAATTGATTAGATCAATTAATTAATTGATTACAATTAATTTATTGATTGAAATTATAATTAATTGATTAATTGATTAAAATAATAAAAATGATTAATTGATTGGAATTATATTTGATTGGAATAATTGATTAATTAATCAATTATGATTAACTGATTGCATTAATTGATTAATTAATTAATTATGATTAATTGATTAATTGATTGGATTAATTGATTAGAATTGAATCATTGATTGGAATTTATTAATTGATTGAAATTAGATTATCAATTGATTAATTGATTAATTAATTGAAATTATAATTGATTAGATTAATTGATTATAATTGACTAATTTATTAAAATTGATTAATTAATTAGAATTAGAATTGATTGGATTAATTATGGGTTTAGAGTTCAATAATAGAATCTCACCGGAAATGAGAGGGAGATAACATGTATTTATCTGAAACCTGTAGGGTTGACATGTAATTATTCAAACACCGAGGGCGTGTTAAAAGAAGCTAAAATCTGGCCTTTCACTTTCTCTCTCATTCTCTCTAATGTAATAGCGTTATGTCTAACACCAAATTTTGAAGGTAAAACAAAGACTGGGATTTTTATTATACACCAAATTTAAGGTACAATGCTTTGGCTCCTTGGTTGTGTCTCAAAGGTCGGGGTGATGGGGAGGTTTCCGTTTCATTCTTTATAAAATTATGATTTTCAGATTTTTTTTTAAATATATAACGTTGTTTCAATTCTTCAAAAACTTTACCGCAATTAGTAATGTAATTTAATTTTTTGTTTATGTGGGTGTTAATATGTAGAAATTAGCTATGTTCTTGTTGATTCTATGTTTGTGTTTGTGATTTGGGTTTTTGTCAACGTTGCAGTGTTTTGTTTAGGGATAAATTTCAACGCATGACTGTTCTTCTTTTGGTCTGTAAATGATGTTGTACTTGCTTTTCAAGTTATCAGGCATGTTCTATATGTCAGATTTTGCTTCTTGTATAACCCTTAGAGTGTATTACATATTTACATATAATTGCATTGTTGTATTCGGTTTCTATTGCTCTGATTAGTTTTTTGTCTGTGCATGCTTAGTTTATCCACATTACCAACAAACAATTGTGATTATTTTTCTGACATATGATATAAGAATTATTTTATTTTCGATAGTGAAGCAACAGCACTAGATATGCTTAATCAGTTAAAATTATCAGTTGTAGTTAGTGTGTTTTTTCAAAGTGTTTTATGTCAATTTAATGATTCATGGTAGATTGATTTCGCAAGTGGGTTTGCTTTTAGGATTTCATCTTTTTTGTGTTTGTGATTCTTTATTTGTTGAATATTTTGAAGGTTTTGGACTGTTTTTTTTTTTTTTTGTTTTTGTTATGTAATCAATAAATTCGTAGTTCTTCATTGGCATTTAAAGTTTATTAGGCAAATTTATGTATAGAATGTAGAGACATGCTTTTTCTCAGGTTGGTTTATGTGAGTTTGATGAGTCAGTCAACATGATAGATCAATTCTGCAAGTGGGATATTGTATTGAATTATTGTTTTGTTGAATATGGTTTTTGGACTCTCTTCTTGGTTATATAGGAATGTGATTGCATGTGGTGAATCTGTTTATGTGTAAGATACTGTAATGCTTCTGTGGCATTCAAATTATTATAACTTTGTTTTATTGCTTCATAAATCAAAATTTAGTAGGCTTTTGTTGAGATTTTTCAGGTTGTTTTATGTGAGTCTAATGAGTCACTCTACATGACAGATGAATGTGCAAATGGGTTTTTATTCAAAATCTTTTATGCATTTTGAAAGGAGATAACATTATCTCTATATAATATGATATTATTTAAAATGAACTTATTTAAACATAAATCTAGCTTAGTAGTAACTAAAGATATGTGAATACTGTCTTTATTTATTTTAGAGTTGAAATTGGAGTTATTAAATGTAATGAGTGATTTACCAAATTTTTTATCGTAGATGAAAGGGGTGGACCAATTGGTGCTGTTCCAAAATGTACTCAAGAAGAGAGGGCGATTGCTTGCATTAGACGTGGGAAGGAAGTATGTTGGAGTAGCCGTGTCTTAATTAGTTCTAAATGAAGATTGTTAGTGAAGAGTGTTCTGTAGTAAAGATTGAGGTATTAGTTCTAAATGAAGATTGTTGGTGAAGAGTGTTCTGTAGTAAAGATTGAGGTGAAGGTGAATTGAAGTTAAGATTGAGATAAAGGTGAATTGAAGTTAAGATTGAGATAAAGGTGAATTAAAGTTGCTAGTGTTGATTGGTGAAGTGAAGTTGCTGATATTGAAGTGAATGAGACTTGAAGTTGCTGGTGTTGATTGTTAGTTGTTTCTGGTGTTAATTAGTTCTAAATGAATATCATCAATATTTCTGGTTTTCAGAAGTACATTGAACTGGTGTGTTACTGGATTGTGCCTTATTGGAGTTGAAGTAAATTGATGTGCTTGGTGTTACTTAGTTCAATATTTCTGATTTCTAAAGTAAATATATTGAACTGGTGTGTTTAGGGTATGAATTTAAATAATTTAATGTTGTAATTTTTAAAAGCATATTTCATTGATAAACTTTCATATACAAAAGACTTTATATATGTCTAACAAATAGGCACACATCATTATTTACATTTTATATAATACCTAGATGATTAGAAAATTAACTATAAACAATAGTTAAAAATAGTTAATACTTTTCAATCATTCAAAAAATATAGTACTGTCTAGTAGCAATAGAGAACCCTTCATCCGTATAAGAAAAAGAAGATTGATACTTACCCAGTTGTAATAGAGAATGCTAATATACTTATCTCAATAGAGTTTAAGTTTTTGAGAAATATTGCTTTAGCGGGTATTTTGTTTTATTTTCCCGGTTTATAATTGGGGCTTTGATAGCTTATTTTATAGTGTTGTTATGTTCCAAAGAATACGACAAACTCATTACCTTATGCCTGATAATGAAATCCCCTAGTTGCTCCATGAAAAACGCATTCAACTTCTTGATCTCATTGTTTAACAATACACAAACTCAACCTCTATCTTCAAATATTCGAGCAATCCATTCAACAATGGATGAGTCTAAGTTATCAATTTAAGAAGCTTCTTCAAATTCTTATAAGTGAAAACAGATGAAGATGAAGAAATTAACCGTGAAAGAATTTGATTGAAGAAGAGTATGTTGGGATATGTGGCTCGTTTTCCTAATTGTTTTCTTGTAAAATTATTATTTCTTTTAGGAAGTTAATTTAAAGAGAAATACAATTGTTATAAGAAAGTGAATCATATTAGGAATGTAATTAGAAGAGTCCTCTTATGAATATATCAATAAGATTCCTATGAGAAGTAGGATATCTCATATACTTCCTATAAATATAGGGGTGAGAATCAATTTAAGAGAATGTGATAATATGAGAACACAAAGTATTTGATGTAAGAGTTCTTAAACACCATTGGGAGAGCGTGGTTAGAAACTGGGATTGTTTCCGCTCTAAGTACTGGGTTGAGCGTGGTTAGAAACTAGGATTGTTTTTGCTCTGTTTTATGTACCGGGTTTATGGTGTTGCGTACTCTTGTATATCGTGTTCATGAAACTATAGTGGATTTCTCTCATCCGTGGATGTAGGCGGGTTATGCCGAACCACATAAATATCACGTCTCTTTATGGTGTGATTTTAATCTTATATTATCTATCTCAAATGTATATTTTTCGCTGCGTGATCTTCCAAGAGAGTATGAGCTAAAATCAATCAAAGACTAAAAGAACAGTTCTAGAGAGAGTAAAACTGACTTTTATTTTCTTAATTACAATCAAATACAATTTATACTGAACTCAAATTGATCCTCTGTCATTTTACATCTCTACCCAAACTAATTGACAACAAACACAAAAAGAAACAATATTAGCCGTTCGATCTGCTGTCCTTTACTCCACTAAGTTTTGTTTTTCTTTGCGAAAGACAAAACTGTAACAGTAGAAAAAGTACCCAACGCTCTTTACTTTGAATTACTTTACTTCAGCTCAATATGACTTCGTTTCAGAAATGAATTGATACGGCTTCGTTTCTTGATGACTGTTTTTAACACAAAGCAATGAACTTCTTCAAGAGCTAATACCTGTTAATACTGCCCAGCACCTTCAGTCACGATTTGCATTGAGTTGAAGCTTGCACTTCTTCAGTTAATAATAAGACAGAAACTTATCGCGCCAATCCGGCAATGATTCTTGAATTTGTTGCTGTAATCGCTTACCAAACTTCATCAACCCAGACTACTAATTATAACCCAAATCTTAAAAAAAAAAAAAAAAAAAAAAAAAGAAAGAGTAAGGAAAGAGAAGAGTTAGAAGATGCATTTGATTGATTTTGCAAGTGGGTTTGCTTTTAGAATTTATCTTTTTTGTGTTTGTAGTTCTTTATTTGTTGAATATTTTGAAGGTTTTGGACTTTTTTTTTTTTTTAAGTTTTTGTTAGCCATTTCCTTTCATGTGACTATGTTTATGTTTATGTTTATGCTTTATTGTATCTTATCATGATGTTTCACACTCTTGATCCTCAGACTTCTGCTCAGAATTTCACATATGACACAAATTTCCCTTCTTTTAAGGAAACTGTCACTCAACAGCCAAAAGTCATTCATTTTCAGACCATCCAACCTGATGGTTCGACTCTAAAGTTTTCTCAAGCAGAAGCAGTTCTTAACTAGCAGACTGAAAAAGCTTTAGCCCAGAACAAGTCCATGACTCAAATTGAGCAAAAACTTGATTTAGTAACTCATCATGTAGATTCTCAGTTTCAGAATCTTACATTGTTGATTACTAAGCTCCAAAATCATATTGGGAAACTCCATCAAGAATTGCTCCACATGGCCAAAACAACTCAGGGTCATTCTGCCCAGTTCATCCAAAAGGATACGAAGATCAGACATCTCAAGAATCAGCTCGCATCACTGCAACAGGAATATCTCAAGCAAAAACTCATCCAACCTCAGCCCATAAATATTCCTAATCTTTTTTATTCCTCCCAATGGCCGCAGCCTTCTTTGTCCCATTTTCCTACAATTAGCCAACCCTTGGCTTTACCCCAAATACCTTCTGGCGCTATTCAGGCCTTTGGCAATACAGAACAATTGTATGCCCGACTTCGAAAAGAACGTGATGAAAAGAACAAACAAGAAAGAGAGTAGAAACGACGTGAGAAAAATCTGAGAAAAACTCCTGAATCAGCTTATAAACCACATGATGATCTACCTGATTCGATCTCTTCCAGTCATTCAGACTTTTTATCATCAAAGCCTAATCCTCATTTGTCTAGGGATAAGGCTCCCATGCAAATGATGATGGAAGAATCTCAGAACCCAGTTAACCAGCGTTCTGACAGTCATACAAATAAGATCAGTCTCTTTCTTGTAGAACTGACTCATTGAAAACGTCTTGCAGCTTCCGAAATTACTATAGAGTCTTCTTCATTTCAAACAGAATCAGATGATTATACTCTCTCTGCAGATGAATCATTTGACGACAGTCTTGACTCTACCAGAAATTCCACAAATCCATATTTGGATTTTCATCCTCAATTTATGACTCAACAGACAGCTCTTCCCACTCAACGTTTTGTCTCAGAACTCGATGAGGACAATCTAGACATGCTTATCGGAGAAGATGAAATTCCTGACTCCATACCTAGGCAATCTGGACAATCCACATTTGAGCATCACTCCACATCTGCCAGGCTTCACACCTTTACTGTTGACGATCTCCTTCCACATAAATGGCGAGACCGCATGATTGAATTTCAGGCTTGGTTACAAGCAGAAATGCTTAAACCAAATGCTCAAGTTTCAGTTATTCTGGCCCAATTTTCAGCCAGACTTGGTGGTATTCTTCGTGATTGGTGGGTAAGTCTTGGTGAATATAGACAGACACAGTTCATCCAAATGCAAGATATTAATCAGACTTTGTATCTTTTGTATGATGAATTCTGTAGACAA
Source organism: Toxicodendron radicans (assembly GCA_009867345.2). Lineage (NCBI taxonomy): Eukaryota > Viridiplantae > Streptophyta > Magnoliopsida > Sapindales > Anacardiaceae > Toxicodendron > Toxicodendron radicans. The sequence continues at coordinate 85,442 of WYDK02000017.1, forward strand.
CCTCATCTCCATGAAACTCAAATTCGAGAATAATTTTTTAAGATGAAATGTTGTTCTCTTAAAAAGAAAGATCTTGACAGACACTACAAAGAGATGCTAAAACGGTATCACATTCTCATAGGCATGGATGATCCAAATATGAAGCAAGCATTCTTATCCTGCATTCCAAAATCGTTAAGTCATGAAGTCATCAAGATTATGCAGTCTCAGAACAAGCAATTGATTTCTACCTCCCGTGGCGAAATCTATCAGTTTGTGATCTTGGCCCTTGAAAAGCTCTGTTCTTAGAAACAGTTCTTTGATGACTACATGAAACGTTCCAAGCAATTTACCAAAATTTGTCAACGTCCTGATTTGCAAATTAAATGTAAAGCTGGTCGTTCATGCTCTTGCCCTACCAAGAAAAAGTTTCATTCTAGACGCATCAAGTATCAACCTGATGCTCCCTCGAGCCGCAAATTTAGACGATTCAAATTCAAGAAGTTTCTTCGAAAGAAGAAATTTCGTGGCAAACGCTCTAATCGATGTTACTTGTGTAAACGCCCAGGTCACTTTGCCAAAAATTATCCCAACAAACCTAAATAGTCAGCCAAAATGATCCAACAACTTTCTCAACTTACCTGAATCAACTTTTCGAAAGACGATGTTGAAAGTTGGTTTTCCATGGATGATGAACCCAATTCTCATACTATTCTCCAATTCTCAATTAGTGATACTGACTCAAGCTCCTTGGATTTTGACTCTGATCATTATCCCTCACTTTACCAGATCTAGAGTATCTCTCCCCTTTTTCAGTCCATTAACATAGTTTATGCTATCCCATTAGCTAAAATACATATTTTCCCCACTAAATACTCCAAGACAATTCCTCTTATTGCCTATTTTGATACAGGTGCTTCGCGCACTATTATCAATCCCAAAATTCTTCCTTCTTCCTATTGGCATCCTCATAATGAATATTTTCTAACTGCCAATAATGAAGGATTTACTACACATTTGATCAGCAAACCTGTTAAGATCCAGATTTTTTCAGGATGTTTTACGTACCACAAAGTTCTTGGTTTTGATGTTTATTCTAAACTCAACAAACACAAAATCCTCCCTGATGGTATTCGGTACAAAATGTTTTTCCAATCCTGGATTTCTACACACAATCTTTACCAGATCACTCCAAATTCGATTGATCATATTAAATCACAGATCATTTCTAAATCATGTGCAGAATCTCATGCTGATTTTCTCACCAAATGTTCCCATCCACTTTGGCAAAATCCTGACTTTTTTATTCATCTACCCTTTGTCAAAAGTGAAGATGTCAATCCCACAAAAGCAAGTCATTTTGGCATGTCTCCAGAACACCTCCGTTTGGCATTACAAGAATGCAATCAGCTTCTCTCCCAAGGTTTAATTGAACCCACTACCTCTCAGTGGGCCTATGAAGCTTTCTATGTCAACAAACGTGTTAAACAGACTAGAGGAAAACTCAGATTGGTTATCAATTACCAACCTTTGAATTTTTTCCTCCGTGATGATAAGTTTCCTCTGCCTTCGAGACACACTTTATTTACTAATCTTCATGATGCAAAGATGTTCTCAAAGTTTGATCTTAAGGCAGGATTTTGGCAACTTGGTGTTCAGCTTGAAGATAGACACAAAACCGCTTTCTGTATACTCGATCATCATTTCCAGTAGACCGTAATGCCCTTTGGACTTAAGGTTGCACCTTCATTGTTCCAGAAAGCCATGACAAATATATTTGCTCATATTCTTCATACGTGTCTCATCTACATTGATGATATCTTGCTCCTCTCCGGATGAAGCCACTCATATCTCTCTTCTTCAACAATTTGCTGATATTGTTGCCTCTTATGGCATTATGCTGTCAAAAAATAAGATGCAGATAGCCCACAACAAGATTGATTTTCTGGGCATGACAATTATTAACAGAAAATATGAACTTCAGCCTCACATTGCCAATGGACTACAGAAATTCTCAAATGTTCTTTCCACTAAAAAAGAAATACAACAATTCTTGGGCATTGCAAATTACATGAGGAATTTTATTCCTAATATCTCATTGTTCACTACCTATTTGACCTAGATGCTTAAAAAGAAACCTCCATTGTGGTCTGGTAAACAAACCAATGCAGTCAAACAACTCAAGCAAAAGACTTTCCTTTCTCAACCATTGAAGATTCCTTCTACAGGAACACGCATACTGCAGACTGATGCAAGTGATACTCATTGCGGTGGTGTTCTACTTGAACAAGATGATTCAAAAGTTCGTCATATTTGTGGATACCAGAGCGGACAAATCAAGCCTCACCAGCAACATTATCATTCTACTTTTAAAGAAATATTGGCAGTAAAAAATGCAATTGAAAATTTTGAGTTCCATCTCATTGGCCACCATTTCTTTATAGAGACAAACATGAAATCATTTGATCAAATGCTCAGGTTCACTTTAAAAAAGGTTCCGCATCAACAATTCCTTCGGTGGTTAGAATGGTTCAGCAAATATGATTTCACTGTCACACACATCAAGTGTCACACCAATGTCTTAGCCGATTATCTTTCCAGACCCAAAGCTCAAAAATTTACCTAACTATGTCTCAACAACCCTAGAGTCAAACCACTTCTCTGTTACATGTTTCATTCACCAACACAAGAAAGTTTATGTTCATCCTCATCTTCATCTATGCCTATATCAGACACACCTCCTGAATTCTATGACCTAGTTCAAACCTGTACCATTGACGATAATGCACATACACTCATGCTTTCTTACCAGTTTCAATGCATTCAGAATTATGG
>WYDK02000017.1:225793-244315 GCA_009867345.2 Toxicodendron radicans
TATCTCTAATCTCTTATCTTCAAATCTCTTTATCTTCAAACCGTGGTTGATACTTGATTGTTGCCTTCTTCTACGTTTTGGCGGTGATGGTGGTTTGGGATGGGATGGTGACTCAATAGTGATGGTGATGGTGGTTGGGTGGGGTGATATAAAATGTAAAGGGTAATATGGTAATAGCACAAGTCTGAAGTTAAAATTCATTAACCGTGTTAGTTTAAGGGTGAGAAGTTAGAACAAATGGAACCAGGGGTACCAACTTGGGAGATTGCTAAACCTCGGGTGGGAGTATGTTATTTACTCTTATATTAAAGAATAAAAGAATGACACTCTACAACCGAACACTTGGACAGAACCAAGGTCCCAGCAGTACAAAGAAAACGACAGGATTGAAGACCAATCCTAAAGCATAAACTAACAATAACAAGGGACTAGAACCAGTGAAGGTTGTTAAAGCAAAAACAAAACCGCCTACATGACTACATCTTTACAATAGCAGCAGTAGACTCTTTTAGACAACAAAAACATCTGCTGCTCATACACAAAAGCTAACACAAGAACCTGCAGATAAAAACAAAAACTGTGCATTCTCAGATGCAACTGAATAACACAGCCACTCACACTTTCCCACCAGCAGGCATACATATAAGTCCTTACACCAGAGTAACTCCACATAGCCATAAGTAGGTTTGAGCCATCCATACAAAGGCCACCAAACTCCAGCATGAGAGCAGCCGCAAGTTGCAGCCTCAAGTTTGTCCAGAAAATAAGTTTTTACTTGCTGGTGTGTGTGTCTAAACCCACCTCAAATCAAATAACAAAAAGCTGCACACAATAAGCAAAAGAACCAAGCCATATCAACATAACCTACTCCACCACCACCCTTTGCACATATAAGCAGAGGAGCAGGCTGCCATATACACATTGTAGCACCCAACCACCTAGCAAAACCAACCTTCATCTTTTGTATTTATATATTTTTATTTACATTTTTATCTCAATTAGAATTGAAAATAGGGCTTCATAGAAAATAGGTAGGGGCTATTTAGCATCCCTCTTTATTCATATAATTAAAATTTTTATTATAGTATCATTATTTTTTTAGGATGTTATTCGTGTATACTAATTGAGTAATGCACTAAGTTTGTAAATATACATTGACTATATTATTGAATGGTTCCTTGACTTGGAATCCGAATCACAAGTAGTGACATAAATAAATATTATTCGGCAAGCAAATAATCGATTGAGAATTAAATTGACTTTAAATTTAGTAAATTATGAAATGGATCATTCTTTAAGTTATTAATTCAATAAAACCACTACATGGAGTGGAATTTACAAACCATCATCATGCTTTTCCAGCTGAACCAAAAAGATGCATCTTCTCAGCAACAACGGCTTTCATGGCGTCTTTCGCAGCTGCCATGACATGGACCAGATCTTTCTTGGGGCTCTTGAGTGAATCCATATAAGCCCTGCGTACCTCAGTGTTCACGTTGAATTTTGTCACACCTCTCTCTATACATTCCTGTTCAAAGCAAACAAAATGTGCATACATCTTTAGTTTTTTTTATTAATATTTTCTTTTTTCGGTTTTTGAATTACGAGTAATCTCAAGATGAAAAGATTTACCTTGATAAGTTCAACTGACAAACCAGAGGCTCCGTGAAGCACCAAATAAACACCTTTCTTTGAGCTCAAGGCATGCAGATCCTAAACATGGAAGAAAAGTGGGAATGAGCAAACAAGAAAAGGTAAAGGCACACTCTCTGCCAGTCAATATGTGCTGTAAAATGTTAAACACTATGGAGTTAGAACTGCTCTACTCATTCTTTAAAGAAATTGTTGCCAGCAACCAACATATAAAACACGATTGATGGATGAAATATGTTTGACGCATGAAGAGTTTGAACTTAATTGGCATAATGTAAAAGGTTTCTTCATCATTTAGTGTCGTTGCCTTTGAGGCGTTAACATCAGTGTGTAGTAATCTCAACTTAACAGAAAAAGCTGAAATAGAAAAATGTATGACATTATACTTCACCTTCAGCAAATCGAGTCTCAGATTGGGGCCACTTGGAGGGTATTTTCCATGGACGTTTCCGATACACACAGCTAAAGCATCTATACCAGTCTCATCAATGAATTCTTCAGCCTGAAATTTGATATACAGAGTGTGACGATTTTGACAATGTACACTGTATAGCATGAGGAATGTTATTTTCTTAATCACATCATATCAGAACCTGATTAATGTCAGTCAGCTTTGCTTCATAATCTTCAACAGTCAAATCATCCTCCGTTCCCGACAATCTTCCTAGTTCGGCTTCTACCAGCAGATCTTTTGAGTGGGCCAAGCGAGATATGAACTTTGTATACAAGATATTATCCTTGAAGGGAAGATGTGAACCGTCGGCCATGACTGAATCAAATCCCTGGCATGGTTGGATACAGAAAAGCAATTTCAGAGACAATGGGTACTAATGAAACAGTAGAAAGCTGCTAAAACTTAACCATTTTGTAACTGCAAGATGACCAACAATAAGACATTGACGAAAATCATGATTAACTCACCAACTCAAGAGCTTCCATCAACTCTTGCTTTGAATTTCCATGATCGAAGTGAACAGTTATGGGTACCTGTCATACATGGATATTCAATTAACTTCTACAGTTATATATAAACACAATATGAAAAAATTTCATCACACAGACATTCATCATAAAATTCCAGTCCTATGGATTTACTATAATGATGCACTTTTTTCAGAGTCAGTAACTTGTTTCGTTTATTCGTCTGAGTAAAACTTTCCACAAAACCCTAAACATAAAAAGTTGGAGATAAGAACTACAAGGCCTTCCTGCCAATAAGCACCAAACTGGGATTAGTTTCATAGTTATTTTTTCTTTTCAATATGACATGAGAAGAATGTTAATAAACATCAGTAAAGTTATTTGACAGTCAATGAACTTCAGTTATTCTTTGTAAGTACCTTCTAGGATTCCTTGTTTATTTTAGTTCTAATACAACTTTATTTTAGATAAATATATGAAATGTCACTTACACTGGCCCTTTCAGCAGCAGAAATACAGCACGCGACCAATGGAATTCCTCCTTCCTTTAGAGCACTAGGATGAATCTGGAAAAAGAAGATCCATTATTTAGAAATTTGCTGACATGAAAATAAAAGTAAAAATTGATGATGTGATGGGATAGAGAGTTGTGTTAGAGAAACAAAAAGTGGATAATACAAGGGAGACATAAGATCATCTTAGTTAAAGGACGAGTAAGAGCCAGGAAATTGAGGGAGACAAGGACAAGCACCACTGTCCACAGTCCATCAACTGAGTTAATTCATAAAATATTGAGACTGATTCAAAAATTATCGAAATGCATAACTAAATGACAAGCACCAAATCTTGGTCAATGTCCAAATTGTTCATTGAATTGTAGATTGATTCTAACCTGTAAAATGGCGGGGCTACGCTCTTCCTCAGCAGCAGCAACAACGGCCTCCACTCCTTCCATGTTATAAACATTGAATGCTCCAACAGCGTATTTACCCTGTTCTGCATTCTTTTTACAGAATAATAATGTCAGTATCAGTGAAAGAAACTAACTGTAAAAATCTTACAATTGCTCCTTACAATTAGGAGCTCCTTTGTTGATGAAAGTCTGGCTGGACGAGCCCAAGATTTCACTACTTGTGCAAGTGCGTCACTGTCACCAACATTACCTAAAGCAAATTTCAGAACTTCTAAGATTCAAATACATAATTCTAACAGATATTGCAGAAACAAATAAATTTTAAATTTACCAGGGAACACTATGTATGGAACTCCTGGATGTCTACTTTCAGGGCCTAGCTGCCATAGGGGAACACCAGCTAGGGCTTGCCCAACTACTTTGGCACTCTTTGCTTCTAAAGCTTTTGTAGCAGTGTCTGATGATGTAATTCCCCCCTACAGAGGAAAAGGTCAAAAAAAAGGCTTATTAAGAATCAACAAAAAGGAAACTCCTGATAAATATTCAAATGAACTATTACAAAATTCAGATATTAATCAATCATAATATGCAAGTTCGAATTTTCCAAGTGACTACAATAGTCAGCATCCAGGGGCTGTAACCTAGGCTCAGAGGCATTAAATCCTTAAAAAGTACTGTCAAAGTTGCTAGTCAATTAAACCTTAAAAAACAAATTAAAAATAGAACTGTAAAATTTAGGAGATATTAGAAAGGGAAAGATGAACAATATGGAATTCAAGAAGTCAGCAGCCATTGGTTAAAAAATTCTTGGAGGATTGTCTTCGGTTCAACGGTCTTGTTAATGTAATAAGTGTACAGTAGTTATACAATACAAATCTGTATATCACTTAGTTTTATAGATACCCCAATCAGGGCCGAGTGGACATTTGGTCCGTCTCTTCTTTTATCATTATATAATTTCAGTGTCCTATAAAAATAAAATAAAAGAAGCAGGCAGCAGCCGTGGGTTCTATTGTAATAATAGAGCACTCAGTTTGAAGTATTAATATACCTTTGCAAGAATGTAACGAGGTCTTGTAGTTATACGCCTAACTATTTCCACCAGCGCAGAGCTCACCTTGAAATTGATTTCCAAACTCTCAGAAGGAGCTGCCAAAAAGATAAAAATGCCATTAGAAGAACAAGAAAATAAGTAAAATTTCCCATCCTGAAGAAAAATCCATACTATTATCAGCATCTTTTCTCATAGTGAAAACATACATCTCGCTTCAAAATTTAAATATTTCTATATGTGCAAACTGTTTGGCAACTTTCTTACAGAAAAAAAATATTTTTTATGTTTAAATATTAACACGACTCTATCTGATAACAATTAATAAGCAATAATATATTGACGCAGAGGAAACTAACTTTTTCCAGTGATGAGTTCTCGGCTTGTCATTACAAGAGTATCTTTCCGACACCGAAGAAGTACGTCTACCATCTCAACTGTTCTATTGATTTCCTCCTCTCTTTCTTCTAATGATTTCATTGCCACTTTATCAACAGAAACCTATTCATCAAAAAAATGGTGATGGAGATCCTTGATGATTTAATAACACTTGAGGTTCAAAGATGGCAACTAGGTGGCTACAATCTCCATTTTAATAAAACAACTAAATTGACCCTAAAAGAATACACACAGAAACTTTGTGTTGGCTCACCTCAATGCTTCTTATGATATTTCCACACTGAGATTTAAGCTCTTCAACCTGTGGAGTTACAGAAATATCATGTGAGAACAATACAGAAAAATCAACATCGCAGGGAATTTCGAACAGAAAGTCAACCTGTTTTGTAGTTTTTGGTACATATGATCCCACAACTATGAGGCCACCATTTGTTTCTCTGTTGATTCCCAAATCATTTGGCAGAATTGGAGCTTTCGGGATAATTCCAATCCTGGCAGAAACAAAGCTAGCAGCAGTACGGCAGATGAATGACTTTCCCTTTAATTCTGCCTGTTAATTGGACATAGCTTAGAAAAGAACTTCCCAATGCTTTCAGCAACCCAAGCCAAAGAATATAAGGGTGAAAACAGTGTAAGAATAACCGAATATCATGCCTGGATCATTCCAGTTGCAAAGACAGCCATGTCTCTCTCACTAGCAGCATTAACTATGCACGTGGAACCCTGCTTCACCCAATAAACGAGAGACATGGTGAATAATACTGTTCAACTTAATAGATTTTTACAAGATTTCCCATAATTTGGTAAAGGAATTTTAATTATCGACACTTGAGAGTTTGAAATGGATTTACTTGTATGCATAAAATAAATAAAAGTATCAATAGTAGATCCAAAAATTAATTTTCCTTAACATAGTTTATCATATTCTTATTAGAAAAAACATCACATACCTTCTGCAGACTGCAAAGATGTTCACAAACTGCATCTGGTCCTCCTTTCCTCAGAAGTTGGATAGAAATAGACGCAACATTGCCGGCTGGAATCCGTCCTGCTGTTTTCTCTTCTACCCACTAAATTCAGACAGAGTACAACTCAAACTCGAAACATTTTCTAGAATAGATGAAACCCTTATCATTTTAATAGAAAAAAAGGAATTATCTAGACCTCTCGCAGGTTTGACGACTTATAGCCAAAAGCAGCATCCTTCGCAAATTCTGTGTCTCCAGCAGGAACAAGCCTACAAACATCATCATCCAGGTGTTAACATCAGCAACAGCAACTTCTCTCTTCTCTCCTGGTATGTGTATTGCACAAGAGAAAGCGTGACAGAAAGACATACCGATCAGCGTCTGCAACATAATGTACATCTTCAATAGTATAACGACCTCCTTGAAGAAAAAAGGGGCAAATTATTGACGCATCCATTTCACCTAATACTGAAACAGCAGCATCTGTTTCCTATAGAGTCAGGCAGCATCATGTCATGATGAAGTTAAAAGTTCAAGTTGCAGTACTGCTGACAGTATAATATTGAATTCATTAAAATTTCTGTCCTTGCCTCTGGAAAATGACCACGTAATGTTGAATCACCTCTCAAAACTACTGTGAATTTAGTATTCTCAACTGAATTAGCTGCTGTACAGAGGTTTCTGCAGATTTCTTTAGTCAATTCACTAGCCTGAGAAAAGCCAATCCTCTAATCACAACAAATATAAGTCTTAAAATATGCGTGTACACAGAGAATCACTGATTGAGAGAAATTTCAAAATAAGAAACTAATTTATACTGATAAAAGAAAGAACTAAGAAATGAATAATATCCACATCTTGAAGAATAAATTACCTTTTCAGAGCTCAGTGCCCTGGAGTTAGTCAAAATGAAGAAGCACACAGGTTTTTTTGTAAACTGCTCAACAAGTGACTCAACACTCCTGCAGAGGAGCCCACAAGTAGAAGATTTGAGGAACGCCTTAAGGAAAGTTAAACTTGTTGAAATAAATTGATACTTTGTACCCGGTTTCTAATTACAGAATAGAATGAAGAACTAAAATGTTATAATTTCCCTAGATACGAAAATAAAATGAATCAATCTGGGTTTTACAATAATACACTATATAAAACCCAATCCCTCATATATAACAATGTCAAGATAACAATTGGCAGAGGAAATATATAATCATACAGAAGAACAAAACTCACCATTCTGTCAATACTTCAATATCATGAACTGTTTGGGTCCCAGTTGGATCATCATCTAGAACAACGAGAGTCTTTGAACTGTTCTGAATTAGTCCCTTTATATCATCAATGGGATCCACTGGCCACTCTGATGGCAGAGATTGCAAGAGAACTTCTTTCTTAACCATGGGAAGCTTTCCTTCAACTTTAACACCAGTAAGTGTCTCATACACCTATGGAACACAGATTCAGTACACCTTAGCACCAAGTATATAACAATCAGAGGTGATTTTGACAAAGCAAAAACTTTAAATACATTTCTGAGTGTTTCTTGTAACATGAAATTCACAGCAGTAATATTAAATGTACATATGGAGCCAAAATTAACTTGTTACTTAAATGAAATATTGTTACTAATAGGGTTAGCAACAAAAATACCCCTGACATTTCTTAAAATAACAAAAATTCTCCTACCATTAAATTTTAGGTTTAATATAAACGATACAAGGGAAATTAGGTAAATATTTATTAACTTATAATAATATAAGTTCTATCAATTCACTAACGGTTCTACAAAGGCATAAGGATTTTCATTATTTCGGAAATTCCAAAGGATTTTCATTATGTTGGAAACTTAAAGAGAATTTTCGTTATTCAGTTAAACTTCAGGGAGGTTATATAACTCTTACTAATAATATAAAACTTGTTAGTAACAACATAAAACTCTTAACAGGTTGAGAAAAAGACTTGTTACATAGAAGTTCTTGTTCTTATACTTGGGATGTAAATACACAGGGCCCGGGCCAGGCTTGCTTGGGTTAGGCCCAAGGTGCCTTTTAAAGGGGAATTTTGGAAATTTTATTTGATGTATGATACTAAAGTAATTTTTCAGGGGGCTATTGTAATTTTACTATATGAAATGGAATTGGAGTAGTTTCAGAGGGCTTTCTGAAATTTTACTTGATAAGATGTGTGGATGTAGTTTTTAAGGGATTATCTTAAAATTTTAGGGGGTTAACAGTAATTTGCCAGGGGGTTATCAGAGTTTTTTAAATTTTGATATAACAAACCCGGGCTCGGGCAGGCGAATTAATGGCTATACCCTAGACCTGATTTTCCAGGCTCTGCTCGGCTTTCCTATGTTTTTTACATCCCTAAATTAAAAACGAATGGTAGTAGCTTTAAAAAAAGAAATTGAAGAGACTAGAAAAACAGAACCTAGGAATTGAAATATTGAATACAAAACTTGTAACAATAACATAAATTTTGTAATAAGTTTCATGTGAATTGTAACATAAAACATAATACTTGAACTTGGGATATATAACTTGAAATATTAAACATGAGTTGGAAACATCATGCAATTATACAAAAAAATAATAATAATACTTGAACATAATTGAAATATATTAACTTAAAAACTATGACTATATGTGACACTAACTATTAGTAGATCATATTAGAACACTAACCAAAAAAAAAATTCTGAGCCATTAGGCATAAATTTTCTGTTTTCTCAGATTCCTGTGAATATAACAATGCAGATGATAATTGACCAACAAAAATTCCCGCTCAAAATAGTAGAGGCAAACCACAATTAAATGTTACATTGACGTATAAAATATTAAACCATTTATTTAATTATATTTGTTTTTGGAGGAAAAAGCATCATATCATTTCTTCGGCTATATGTACATACCTTAACCACACCAGCATCATCTTGACGACCCCAGCCAGCAGCAGAGCCTGCGCAACAGTAGCATTATGAGTGGGTACTATATGCTAACTCACTCAAATATTATAATAAGAAAATAATAGACAACAAAATTTAATAATCAAAGAGACTGTCCGTTGTCAATATAAAAATTGATATTGCAATATCTTTTTCTGCTATTAGAACTGTTCAACGAAGACTATTTGCTAACTGTCAAAAGGATTCGAAGAAATTTGCTATATCATATCCCTCGATTTGGAATGTAACTACGATATGAACTTCTTGGCATATTGAAGAGAAGTTAACTCTGCTCAAACTTTTTATGAGACTTCGTGGGGACACAGCAACTCAGTTTAGTTCAAGGAATTACAAATCAAAATATTCAAGAACCCTCCATAAGCTAACTGTTCTCAAAAATTAAGATGAACAAGAGACCGTAACAGCTCAATTGGCAAGACAAATCTAGAAGATAAGATTTACGTGCAGTATCTAAAAAAACAAAGGAAAACCAAGGGTGCGTAGGAATCAGACTGGACAGCAGTGTGTAAGGAATTCTCTCCCAAGTTTCTTCATAGTAATATACAGAACTGTATTTCACCAATAATAATAAGGCATTTGACAATAGACAATGTCCTTTTTTCCCTTTACGTAATTTTATTTCTATTCAACTTAAAGTATGCAAGGCCGCGTAAAGCATATCAATATTAATTACATAGAAAATTGGAAAGAATCTATAGTTAGGTAACAAGTCTTCTAAAGTTAAAAGCAAAACAAATGTAACATAAAATGAACTTGACCAAATTTACTATAAAAGTCGAGTACTCTTCACCTGCCAAGAACAGTTGATGTGCAATAGTTGAAATATGCAGCGGAACTTTTTGAGCTGAGCTTTCATGAGTAACAATACCCTGTAGACAATTACAATAAGTTAAAAAGATTGTATCACACTATCAATAATTTATTAAAACAAGTATTTTTCAACATGAACAGTGACCAATGTTTTAGCTGACCAGATCTTTCACAAAGATATCAAGTGCAGAGTGAGGTGTGTAGTCATTGTCTAACATATGTGGACCACGATTCTCAAACATCCTGCAAAAGATGTAAAATCTTGCTCAGACTAACTCATAGACTTGTAATACTTACATTATTTCAAATCTGCAACAACAATGAGTCTTGAAGGTCATTTGTCCAAGTGAAGTTCATATGATGAATGTGTAAATTGGATAAAAAGACAAGCGATATACTTTTGAAACTTTTTATGAACATATAAGAATTCTTGTGAACATCTTCATCAATTTTACGGGTGGTAACTATTCCTGAGGCATAATGCATGGTGTCATCTAATTAGGTAAGGCACAAGAACATTAGCACAATGCATTACAGTGTCACTCAAGGGTCAAGAATAGACAGACCTACAACCGAAGGTTATTTAATGCCAATTATTATTATCTTTTTGACATTTAACCTTTGCCAGTCAAAATCAAATGAAATTGAAGTTAACAAGCACAACACACAAGATCATTTTTATAAATGAAGCAATCACTTAATATATAAAATAGCATAATTGCTTTGTGCATGATGCATACCAAGATGTTCCCCCACTGTTGGAGATGATATCAAACAATACTCTGGTATTAAGACCTAATCGAGCTCCAAAGGCCATTGCCTCAGCTGCTGATGCTATATGGACTCCAGCAAGCAACTGATTAACCATCTTTACACCACTACAGAACATATTAAACATAAGTACTCATTTCCAAGCAAATCCAAAATACCCAATGCATGACATACCTTCCAGCACCACAGCCCCCTTTGATAATATAAAGCTTCTCACTTAATGCTGTTCATGGTCAAAAAGCAAGTGTCAATGTGAATTTAGAAATCTTTCCACCAAAGAATGGACATTATATAACATGATCCTCACCTGAGAGAACTGAACCCGTGCTTGTAAGGGCTTCATCTGTACCGGCAGCCATAATCTGATAAAAACAAATATACGGTAATTGCAATTTTAGGAAAGAAAATTGTATAAAAATCAGTTTCCTTAAAAGTAAAAGGTCTTTACACACCGTAAGTGCTCCCATGGATGCCCTCTTAACACCACCAGAGACAGGAGCATCTACCAATTTCAAATCCTTGCCTTCAACTATGACATTGGCAGATACATTAGTGTATGAAAGAACCATAAGAGAATAGAAATGTTGAGGAATTATAAATGTGTTCATTTCTCGCCTAAAAATCCAATGGAGGGAAAGAAATCAGAAGTTTGAGAATCAGAGTGTTCTACATTTGTAGTTTTACTTTTATTTTTTGGACTGTTGATCCACTCCTTTGTAATTCTCCTCTTCCATTTTTCCCAATAAGGTTTCTATTTCCTACTCAGGACACAAAAAAAAAAAGAGAGAAGTTTCCTTGGTCTAATCTAAGGTCAAGTGTAGTAAGTTAATGGATTAAACAGATTTCTTTATCTACTGAAATGGGAAGAATCATTCCCTGATGTGAGACCGGAAGACATCACCAGAACAACATTTGATATCTGTTCCATTACTACGGATTCTAATTTCAGGCAGTGGGACCCAATTAGTGTTCCATTATGTCACTTGCAACCTTAAGAATAAGTACTTCAAGTTCAGCAAGTAAACAATAGAGATGTAAATTCATCAAGATAGAGTTGTGGTTTGCATAAACAAACAGTTGATAAATACATTTAATCAAGGACATACGTTGCAAGCGCCGCTCTAGTTGAATCACAAATCCCAGAGAGACAGTGGATGAAAGGATTATTGATGCTCCAGATGGAAGAGCTATAAGAAAAGGCACATTGCTGTTAGTGCAGCAAAAAATATGTAGATAATATACTGATAATGACTTGAGAATTACCTGAAACTGCACCACGATCTCCATACAAAACACTCTCTGCTTGAGATTCATTTGTAACCATGACTACAAGCACATCAATGTCTGAAATGGAAAATGTGTCAAAAGGATGTATATTGTTCCATGAATAACAATGAAGCATGAAGCATTATGATTCAGTTCCAAAAGTTTGATGTTCAATTATCCATTCAACTAAGGAATTGAGATACAAAGGAAAAGAGATTGATGTGCTTGTACATCAACAGGCAAACATACACATGTATGAATGAGTTAATAAGCAGCACGAAGATGAGTGTGCATGTAATTACCCCACATCTAGGTTAGAGAAAAGGCACCATTTTCAAGCATAAGATGGCGTCAAATTTGATATTACAATAACTTCACGTCTTGGGCAGGAAGCCTTAGCTTGTCGAAGCTCCATAATTGCAACATTTAGTCTCACAGCCAATCAGTTTTTTATTCTTATTTAATTGCTTAATACGAACTTAGATTGGTAGAATTTTAAAAAATGACTTATACCTTTAGATACTTCTTCTGGAGAGTTCGCAATTAAGCCACCAGCATTTTCAAATCGAGTAAGTGTTGGTTTATAAACCTGTAATCCATAAAAGATGCAAATAAATTGATATTTAAATATAGTGATGTGGAAAAGGCATCTAAAGCAATATGGATTCAGAAACCCATATACTTTTTTGCATTCTGGCTGGAAATATCCATATAATCTGGTACGAAGGTCCAAACTAAAGGTTCAAGCAACTATTTGGAAAGATCTAACTCACAATATAAGCCATACTAGAAACTATATGCAACCAATATGGATAATAAACATTACTAAACACATTCCCTCTGGAACAAGCCCAACGGAAGACATAATTTAATCCTCCTACTTTGACCTAGAAACAGATAGGTATACAACCCAGAAACTAAACAGGCACATGACGCAGAAAACTAAACAGGTAGATAAACAAGTCTCAAATGCCATGCTGAAAAAATAAACCAAGAGCTCAAGCTATTAGGTGGAGAAGCCTAACTTGTATGCAAACCTATTCCAACTATCAAATGCAATTAAAATTGAACATTATTTAACGCATACATCTACTTCCAAACTCCTACAATCCACACACAATGACAGGTCACTGCTAGTCCCTAAAATCATGATAGCAAATGACCAAATACAAGAGTGAAAAACTCTACACAGTGCCTAATGGAATGTTAATGTTTCAAATGCATGAACAGATGATCCAGCCAACTTGAAGACAAAGGAGAAAACCACAACTTTTGCCATTACAACAAAGACGGTGTGGGTGAGACACTATATGCACTAATTTATCATTGTATATTTGTCATTGAACAAAGAACTACTTTAATGCTTCAAACATCTAAGAAAGGAAAGAAAATACAATAGCATTTGCTAAGTCATCTTCTTAGTTAAATGAAAGGGTGATCCTCCAAAGAGGCGATTAAAAAACTTTCACAAGACAACCCAAGTTCTATTGACATTATTCTTCATCAAGAGTGGATTTTCATTCAAAACCCTATATCAAGCTGGATCAGCAAAGGGTTCACACTTTCAACACAGATAGATTGAAGTAAGGGATGGCATCATAACTAGTAATGCAGAAATTCAATCTCATCCAGTGAAACAGACACAAAATTACTACTATATCAAACAGTCTCATCAAAGATTAGGCACTCTTAATAGAGAAAGATGGAAGTGAGGGATTACATCATAACCAACAACAGAGCAAAACTTCAGCAGGTGAGTAGCCATGCCAAATCCCATTGCTCCAAGGCCAATGAAACCAATTCGCTTAACAGTATTTGATTTGGCAATAATTTGTTGTGAAAGTTGCTCCGGGTGGTACGGTTCCATATTGGCTGCATCTGTGATATTCACTCCCATCACTTTCTCCCAAACCTGTTCAAGAATTGTACAGTGAGTAGATAGATATGACCAAACCAATGTTTTGAAATCTGAAACTTTTTTTTTTAAATAAATTTTTGTTCTATTAAATTGCATACACCGGGTCAGCTTGTTTTGCAACTTGACTAAAAGCAAAAAAATGAAAACTCTACAGACTAACCTTAACCAATGGGGTGCTAACATCATCACCATGAACATGAGAACCTGAAAAAGAAATGTAGAACACAGGTAAGATGAAACCAGATTGTTTTAAACTCCTAAAAGATCATTACATGTGATAGGGTGATTTAAGATAAAACAGGAGATTTAGATTACTACCGTGAAGTAGTTGTTGACGAGCAACAGCCAAAAGTGGAAGAGGAAAAGTAAGGTTCTTAGCCATGTCCAAAATAATACCCTTCAATTCAAAATATTCCATTAGAATTCTTTTATGTCATAAAAACATCATGAAAGGGGTCAAAAAGAGATGATCAGACATGATAATTCCAAAGCCAAAAATGGTTTATATTAAAATTTGATACTTGTAGTCTTTGCAGTAATAGGTTATGAAAATTAACTTACATGATTAGAATTGTTCTCAAATTGATTGTTAAAAGAAAAAAAATAAAGTTAGATTAACATATAATGGTAATAGAAGTTTTAATTAATTATACAAAATCATTAAGTTGAAAAATAATAGAGCAAAAATTATGATTTCTTATTAAGATACATGAAAATATTTTTACCAGAAAAATAAACTCCTCACTTGCGGTGGATGGTTTTAGGAATCTATCGAGATTAAAATTGAAACCATTTACTCAAAAAGCAAAGAAAGAAAGTTCCTTAATCAATGATCTAAACATGAGCTTGACATTTACTTAATATTTGAAGCTTAATATGCAAGCTATAAAACTTTTAACTGAAAATAGTTGCCTAGTAATAACATGAAAAATGATTAGCTCCTAGAAACAATATTGCATACAGAAGTATCCCTTATAACGGACTAAATTCCACAAAGCTTAAGAATTTATCGTTCTTACCAAATTCTTAATAAATGGATTCAGGAACTGAAGTTTCGCATCACCCCTCAATAACTGGGGAATGTGATTCTTGAAAATCCTGCATATGAACACCCCCATAAAAATATAAATGAACACCAAAAACAAAATAATATGTGTGGTTATAAACATTGAACAAAGTACAAGCAAGAAGTCACATACGCATAAACCATCAAAAATCATGAAAAAGCAATAGCTTCAACTGATGACTTAAATTGATAGGAAACATTGTGTAGGGAAAATTTGGCCACTTGAGTTTTTGAGTGGTTATTTGGAGTGTACAGCCATCATATGAGAAATGGATAAAGGTAGACGGATTTCGGGTATAGAGGTAGGGTTGTCATGATAGATTGTTTCAAACTGGGCATGTTTGATCTTTATGAGACAGCTTGAGGGGGAGTATTCTTTTGCATTTGGGTTGTGATGTATGATGTGAGGTTTTTGGGCTAGTCAGACCTACAGTATTATATTATTGTCACAGGAGAAGAAAATAAAATAAGACAACACAATTTAGGTAGCATCAATTATCAAACCATGAATTTCCAGCAGCATTGGAAATGATATCATAGAGAATTAATGGATGAATCCCAACTTTAGCACCGAGAGAAATAGCCTCTACAGAAGCAATAAGGTGAATGCCCTCAAGTAGCTCATTAACCATTTTGGATTTGCTGCAATAAGAAGAGAATCAAAACTGAATAGCAAATTCTAAAGCATCAAGTACCACAAGAAAAACTCTAAATTATCCAGATAACTTCATCATTTCAAGAAACACACAAGGAAACAATTGATGTTATCAAATTAGCTTGTCAACAATTATTTCACTTTCATATAAAATAACTACCATAACAATTAGATAAAAGAATTTTTCAACTTAATAGCAATTCATTGTGATAAAAAAAGTTTTGGAGACTGAAAAGAATGCATACCTTCCGGCACCAACTTCACCCTCAAAGACATAAAGCTTCTCACACATAGCTGTTAGCAAAACACAATAATTTGACTAAGAGATGAAAAAGACACATTATAAAGTATAGAACCACATTAGGAAATTCTCATAAGAATATTTAAGATGATACAAACAGATTTACCTGAGAGAAATGGCCGCGCCCTTGCAATGGCATTTGACCTTCCTGAAGATGTTATCTAAACGGTTTACATGTTACCAATTCAGTCAATGTAAACAGTAGCTAATGACAAGAGTATTACGAGTCTATAAAAAAAGAAACAATACTATTTAAGATATATGTTACCATGACTTTCCCCTTCAAAACCTCAGACATTCCCCTAGAGACATAGGCATCAACCAGATAAGCTGTCTCACCATTCTCTGTAAGAGAAAAAAAACAGGATAATGTCAGCAAAGCTTTGGTGACTGGTGTTGTTTTTAATAGAAGGAAAGCAAATATGAGAATAGTGAAGAGATAATTAGTATGTATAATAACTTGCATTAGATAAATAAACATGGCACTATGATCACAGTTTTGGAATCACCCGTCACTGTTAATTAATTGATGGAACCAATAAAATAGGAACAGGAAGAGGAATATGTAGGAGTTCCAAAAATGTGCCATCGTTAGGAACATCAGAATAGTGAAGATATAATTAGTATGTACAATAACTTGCATTATTGGGGCTCAAAATATGCAAAAGTGGTTGCCTGAAAGATTCTTCTCCAATTTCTGGAAATGTGATGGCAGCATGGTTGAACGAAGAATTAAGACTGAGCCTTTGTGCAATCCTGAAAACGCATAAAGGTACACCATCTATAGATCAGAAAAGTGACCAAAATTTATATTACCAATTTAATATAACTCTATCTATAGACCTTTTAATACACCCGCTTGACCAAAGATTACATCATCAATTTGATCAGCATGAGATATTAGCACAACCAAAGCTGCTACATCTGCACATGGAAACACAAACATGAATGGAAGCAGAGTAGATCATAAAACATTGGATATAATGAGATTTGTTAAGGTAAAAGTATTGCACATAAGAAAGATCACATAAAACATTAACTAATTTCATTGACCTCCCTTAAGGTCTTGTCTAAATCAGATAAACCTTGTTTGTTAATTTTTTTACGCAGAGACATCTCTTGCCATTAGTGCTCATACATAAAACCTGTGCAATTAGGATATTAAGTACTTTTGTAATACTCATATGAGAAAAGTAAGCTCATGCTTGGCTTCACTTAATTATTGTACTTCTCACAAATCCAAAAACACATTCACAAATTCATTTTCTTTTGAATTCCTTAATTTTCTAAGAAACTAAACAAAACCAAAAGGGAATCCATGCACAGTTAAACAAGGTCACCACATGATTATTATCCAAACTGTACTACACCAAAACTAATATCCCGTCATTGCATGAACAGAATGACTTAGAAAGAAGAAATGGTACGTAATCTTTTTTCTCAAATTACAAAATATCTGATTATACTCCATTGTTTTCACATTTACAGTCTGTAACTCACATGCATACAAGGCTGCTAATTCGAGCCTCATGTCCATTTACTGAGCTGAATTTAATGAATATAAAGAAAAAAAAAGAAGGGAAATAAAAAAGTGTTTAACTGAATACGATATACAAACTAAGCAGAATTTAAAGAATATAAAGGAAAAGAAAGGGAACAGAAAAGAAGTTGATCAAATAAGAACCAAATGTAGAATACCTTTCCCTGCTTCCTGAGGGCTCGCACATCTAGATCCCCCTAGCTTCAGAAACTCATTTATCAAAGGCTCATGTATCTGTTGATAAAAAAATAAAAACATTCAAACATGAAATCAACACTTTCAACAAAATATTTAGTGGTAATATAATAATATCAAGAACAACCTTAGAATAGTGTCAATTTAAATTGTGGTTGTATATCAGAAAGAGTGGAGTGGAATGTGTGACAATCAAATATTTATCTAAAATTTTATTTTTAGAAAGACTAAAACATGGTTTTTTTGAACGTCATTCAGCTATAAAGCTACAAAAAATCCTAATGAATGTACCTCATTTTTTTACTGCAGTTGTCATTTCAAAAGAAACAATGTAAATTATATAAAAAATCAGAAACAATTACCAAAAGCTTCCAAGAACTTCAAAATCATATAACAACAACAACCTATTAGACTAAGAGGAAAAAAAAAAAAAATCATCTGTTCTAAGAAAATCACAATGAGGAGTTCATGAAATCTAGTAAACCAAGTATCTGGCTTCATTATACAGTAAAATAGCAAAATTTTCTAGCAATTTAAACTAATTAAAAAATAAAGAAAAATACATTTTAACACTATCTCACAGCCGTTTATGTTCTAAATTCCATGGCCAAAGAATTGTTTAGCTCACATTGAAATAATTACTTCTTAACTTCCTCCAAATGAAATAAATAAATTTTAGTATATATATGAGATTAACAACTTCATTAAAAGTTCAGTACGACAAATATTCAAGTATTTTAGACGAATTTAAATTTTCCAGTATTAACAACTTATCAAAAAAGTTCAGTACGAAAAATTTTCCAGTATTTTAAATTCATAAATAAATTAAATTAAATTCAAAATTTTCAGTATTAACAACTTCATCAAAAGTTCAGTACGACAAATTTTGCAGTAATTTAAATTCATAAATAAATAATATCTTCAAATTTTCCAGTATTAACAACTTCATCAAAAGTTCAGTACGACAAATTTTCCAGTATATTAAATTAATTAATATATTATAAAATAAATAAAAATGAAGTCAAATGTAACAGAACTAAAAGCTCCTGAGACATCCAAACCAAACCGCCGAGCAACAACTATTCAAGATATGCAATATAAATAAATTAAAAGTAATATATATGTGTGTGTTT
>WYDK02000017.1:270036-281361 GCA_009867345.2 Toxicodendron radicans
AACAGATTGAATTTAGGTGCCCAATACATAAAGATCCATATCTAGACAAATATACAAATACTACATTAGATTACATACATCTAACTCTGTCAAAATGGTAGCTAGCTAATACTTATCTCTATTCAATCTTCATACACAAGACAGGATCCAGTTGAAGTTGGAGCATTCACTCTCTTTCTTGTCAACATTTCTACTGTTGGGAACTTCCTTTTACGGCCACCCCTAGGCCTCGACCTGAATTCCTCATCAGCTGCAACGAAATCACCCTGATTCCAAAGCAATCGGAGTACTCAGTAACAAGTTTTTATCCTTCTATGATAATGAATTAGATTTAAAATGACGCCAACAAAATTTCGTGTAATACTTACTGGGGTATAAACATGGTACCCAGACTTTTCGTGGTTGTCTCTCACATGCTTGTAGGCAAATCTCATGTCACAAAGGCTGCAAGCAAAACGTCTAATTTCATGGTGCACAGCTATCACATGTTGCTGAAGATTTGATTTCTGTGCGAATAGAATTCCCCATGGGAGAAAAAAATCAATAAAATATAACGCTAATAATTCCTTTCAGAAAACATAGAATAGAAAAAGCAATACTCTATCCCAGACACGAAATAAATGCTACTCAGCTTTTAGTCAACACAAATTAAGAAATCATATTTAATCAGAAGGAACAAACCAAGGTAGTAGCATCTTACAGTGGAAAATGAGTGGCAACAACCCTTGAATGTACATTTAATTCTTTCAGGTGAATCACGCACTTCATGCGTGCGAATATGACGCTTGATGTTCTTTCTCAACTGCCTGCTTCCACATATCTCACATGTAATATGTTGGTGGCAGGACAGAATATGTGCGTCAAGACACTCCTTGTTTGTAAAGTATTTCATACATCCCGACTCAGAACAAAATGCTTCAGTAGAATCCAATTTAACTGTGGTAATAAAGAAATATATCAAAACTTCAAATCAAAAAACCATTACCAGATTCTAAGAAAAGTAAACCAAAACTTACAACGAAACACATTAAAGTGACAACAAAGAAAAACTTCCACATAAAGAATTTGAAATCAATATAACTTACCATGTGATTCCTCGTGCTTTCGCAACTTTGATTCGTATTTGAATATTTTTCCACAACCAGCTTCCTGGCAGATATACTGCTTCTGACCCTTAACATCAGGGGATGAAGAATCCTCATCATGAAATTCTTTAACATGTCTCTTCATGTTACTTTGAATGGTGAACTCACGATTACAATTCTCAATTGGACAGGTGAATAATTTCCCTTGGTGCTGAAACAGGTGGCGAGTCAAGTGATCTTTTCTTCTATAGCTGGCATGGCAATCATCTACTGTACAAATAAATGGCCTCTGCAGTACATCAAAGGTATGAGAAACGGAAACTTCACAGTCAACAAAATCAATGTTACTGATCTTTGTTTCTTCTCAAAATAAATAAATAAACTGAAAGTTAAAATACACAGATTCAAACCTCAAGTTAAGACAACGCGTGTTTGAGGCTTACTTAATGAAGCTTCTCAGGAGGTCTCCCAACCTGATACTAGTCCATTAAGTTCAAATCTACAGCCTCGCACATTTTGGAGTTCTTTGTGGGATCCAATGCTTCACACTATACATCCATGGTTATATACTCAGAAAGTAATAACTTCTGCAAAATCATTGATCATTAATTTATATGAACAATTAGAACAATTCTGTCTGATGACATACTCAAAGCGGCATTAATGATGTTGGATTATAAATGGATTAAATGGCCTTCAAATATATCATACAATGCATTGACAACCATAGACAAATAACTCCAATTATTAACTTGCTAAATAAATGTTGCAATAATAGACAAAATTATAGTTAAATACCTCAAGTGAATGACTCTGCATGTGTTGCTTTAGGTAAGCAGGTTTCTTGAAACTAGCACCACATTCTTCACAAGTATTGGATTGTACTCCAACCATTTTCTGATCCCCGTCAAAAATTTCTTCATTCACCATTTCCTAAAAAAATAAAGAACATAAATTAGGAGAAAAGCAGAAAATCAATATTGAATTATTTCAAGCAATTTCAAAAGAGATCTGGAAAGAGAATTCCTTGTCTCATGCCAATAGTTCGATTTTAAATCATTCCCATTAATGATCATTCAACTCATTTTTAAAAAGCATCCTTCCTTTTAATGTTATTATATATTCACTAAATATGACAAGTTAACCAATTGATGTAGGAACCTGAATCTGTCACTAAAATAAGCTTTAAAGTCTATGATTCCTCATCTTGCACAAAATAATGAGCTTCCTAATGAGAATATTGTATTGTAAACTAAAATACGTTTGTCACAAAATATGCTTGAAATCTTATTATTAAAACCATTTGCATTCTCAGTCATTGTAAGGGAGGAAATGAAACTATAAACCAGACAAGCTAAGTCCTGAATTTCAATTTCTACCCCATTAGTTAACAAAACTAACCATGGTATTTTCGCTAAACAGAGAAATCCCTAAGAAACCATACTAAAGCAGAACTTTGGATCATAATCTGAAGAGTGAATAAAATAAATCAACAAATAAATACAACAAACAGACTAATTGAACCTGGTGGTGAGTGAGGATGTGAGACGTGATCAGAGACTTCTTCGATCTACAAATGCCACAATAATCACAGTAATAACGCCTTATGTCTCTAAATATTGGCTTTTCTTTTCCTCCTTTATCTTCTTCCATTTATTTTTGTAATAAATAGATGAGCAGCCAACAAAACTCCACAATAATATACCCACCCCTACTACAAAAGCAAACCAACTTCTCCAACAACCTGTACAAGGCCATTGATTATCAAATATAAAAAAAAAAAGGTATGAATTGTAACAAAAAAAATCTTTCATACAAGAAAATAGTAACTTAATCAAACCAAAACTCTACTCCCAACACCCAAACTTCAAAAACCCAAAGCCTAAAATGTCTAAAACTTGAAATCCAGATTATGAAAATCCATACCCAAAAGCATCTATCGTTTATTGATATTTTTAAATCATTTTATTACATATTTACAAAATTTTCAATTCTACGTATTTCAAATAATCAATCCTACATCCACATAGCAGTATATTATTTTCAAGAGTTAAACAACTCATAATTTTCCAGATCACTGAAAATCTACGATATCTTAAAATTCAAATCATTCAATCATATTTTACAATAATTATACTTCAAATTATTCACTGATA
Organism: Toxicodendron radicans; assembly: GCA_009867345.2. NCBI lineage: Eukaryota > Viridiplantae > Streptophyta > Magnoliopsida > Sapindales > Anacardiaceae > Toxicodendron > Toxicodendron radicans. The sequence goes on from WYDK02000017.1 coordinate 273,278, forward strand.
GTTCTTACTAAATAATAAAAATGACATAAAAACCATAATAACACAGAGCCAGGCAAAACCCTAATTAGAAATTGATTAAAGCAAAATTAAACACCAAACGATAATCGAAAAGAAATATAAAGCTGTAAAATTAAAGTTCACGCACAAATCAGAGGGTGAAAAACCATAATAAATAAAGAAAAGAGGCTCACTTTGCGAGCTCTGTAAGCAGCCGCGAATCCCAAGAGAGGCGCTAGGTTTAGTGAAGTAAGAAGAAAGGGTTGCGGCGCGTAATTTATAGCCACTAGGTTTATGAAGGGTAAAGAGGGGATGAATTGTAATTTTACGTGTATGGAATTGGGCCAGCTCCAAAGATCATGGATTGGGGCTAATTTAATGAAAGTATATTAGTGTCCCTAAAGTTTCGAAAGTTGACAAATAAGTGACAATTATTGTATTTTTTAGCCAGGGTGGTAAATGATATTTTTCCAATTTATTTATTATCATTTTAATACATCATTTCCTTGAATTTTGATTTTGAATTTATTTTATTTATATTATAATGCTATTTAGATTTTGGATTTTGGATTTTGATAGACTTCTTTTAAAAACTTATTACATATTAGAGTTTTAAAATTTTATTCATGATGTTAAAGTCAATATAATGTCAACGATTCAATTCGTCAGGCAACCTAACTCCCGAACCGGTCTGGGTATGAAAACATTGTTTTATTGTTCTCCCCATTTATTTCTTCTTCAATTTTTGAATGAAGGGACACTAAGTTACAACTTACAACATTAGATATCTTTCTTGTTCTTTTTTTTTTTTTTTAATAATTTTGAGTTAATTTTTTAAAAATGCTTAAAAAATTATATTTCTTTAAGAACTTTCCCTCTTCTATCATAAAAGCTTACACAGTAGAATTAAAATATAATCAGAAGTTACCTTTTCTATGAACAAACTTACCATAAAGGAAAACAAATTTTTAGCTCTCCCTTATATGTTCTATCATGTTCTATATAATACTGTACATTTTGTACAAGCGAAAACCATGATCATCGATCAAAGAATATAAATCAAAGAATATTGAGAAACAAAACCACAGCAAATCAGAGAAAAAAACACTAACCAATTGGAAACTAGAAAGCCCAAGCGAAACGAATAAAATGAATATGAACTGGCTAAAACAAGAACGAAAAGGCTTCATGACATACATCTTATGAGCAATGGAGACTGGTTTTTTCCAGCATGCATTGCCTTCAACAATGCCACAAAATTTGATAGACTCTCTTTAGAGAACCATTTGACCTTCCAAATTTGAGAAGTTGTGGATGTCTTTTTCTTGTGAATTGCGGCAACTTCCTTGCAGGCGGTGGCAGAGAGGCAAAATTCTGATGTAGCACTTTCAACAGCTAAGGTCACACAACTCTCCCTCGCTTCAATGACCTGAAAAAGAACCGTGTTTCAAAAATATTGATATACATATAATGCAACATAACAATCCGCAACATTCAGTTATTTTAGACTTCTGTCAAAGCCCAAAGCAACCACCCAAGCCTATTGCCACGACAAGCTATAAACTTGAAAGTTTGATCAGTATCAAATTAATCGGGCAGCTATAGCATCCCTTAATAGGTGTGTACCAAACACAAACCAAAAGCTACTCCCACATTTCACATTTATCCTTGATGAATTAAACTCCCAAGCCAATTGAACTTCAACCAACTACCTCTAGGGTAGCTACAATAGAGCACATTCTCAAGGCTACTCTACAAAGAATTTATAGAAATTCTTTTTCCCCTCAGAAAATTAGAAAACAAAGATAATCCTTCTACAACTTGTAAAGATAATGTTTCTCCACTTTAAGACGGTGTGAAATGTACGCTAAAGACAGAGCCCGCTTTACTTTCACAATACTTATTATAATAGTGATATCTTACAATACATATTATAGTAGTGATATCTTACAATACTTATTATAATAGTGATATCTTATTTGATATTGGAATTTGGATCGGAGAATTTATGGTGTATAAAAGAAATGCTAATGAATGAGGATAAGAGTTTAAGTTACCATCTCAGACACGGCATCAACAGAGCAACATAGATGGAGTGAGTAATATGGAGGGGAAGAAGCATCCACTGAAAGAGAGCAGAACTGCATAAGGTCCTCCGAGCAGACAAGCAAATGCCCTCCAATCAGAAACAGTGATCTTGCGAGCCATAACCCCTCTGTTTAGAAGTATGGAAATTTAAGTATTAGTGAATACAAGAACCCTAGTTTTGAAAATAAAAAAAAAAAAAAAAAAACACCAAGCTTCTGAACTCAGTTGCAATTTATGCAAACTTTGTATTGTCCTTTTGTACCAAACAAAAGGTAAAAGAAAATAAATTCCTTAACCAAGACTGACCAATCCTATTGCACCCATCACTCAAGCTAAACTAATGTCCAAAGGCGAAAAAGAATAATGCTCCCTTTCAGCAGAAAGAGAAAACCAAGTCACATGTGCACAGGATCGTTAGCCTATTAGACATACCAAATTATAATCAAGATGAACTCATGAGAAGTATACCTTCATTAGCACTGCACCAAAAGAGTACCATAGCATACTGGAATATGCTCACTTTTGAACCTCCACATATATGTTTCTCAAACAACTCAACCTGAACCTGCTCCAAACTGCCATTTAAATTTCCAAAACCCCAGTCTATCATAACAAAGGAAAACAAACAATATATAACTGTCAAGCAGTTATTAAATTCAAATTTAAGTACACTATACCAACATACATGTACACAGAGGAAGAATAACCCCAGTATTGAGTTTCAAATGTAGTGTGAGGATAGAGATAGATCACCTTCTTAAGGAACATTTATCATTGGTTGAGACTAAATCAAGAACTTGCAATGTACAAAGTAGTTGCCTTGATTTTTCAATGCTCCTTGTCACAAACAGGTATGCAGCACCATTCTCAGTTGACACCCTAACCGAATCATATAAGAGGAGACAGTTTTAGAGGAATGATCAATTACTTGAATGGCCAAAAGCACCAGAAATTACTAACCTCATAACCTGAAGTCCTAGACCAAATAACACCTCTCTAACATCTTCAATCTTGTGGCAACCCAGTAAACTTAAGGTCGTCCCTGTAAAAGACCATTGATAGCTTCAGCATCATAAGGTTCAATAGCAAGCACAAAAGCATCCAACTTGTCAACATTAAGAACAAATCAGATAAATTCAGAAATGACTTCATAATCAACCTGATCCATCAAATGAGACACCAAAGAGCAACACATACAACTTGTTCTTGCTGCTACTTATAATGGCTACTTCTCTGCATCGAAATTGAAAATAAAGATGAAGAAAAAAAAAAACAACAAAGAGAATATGCAAAAGATAGCAAATAGCAGAACAACTGAATTTTAATAACTCTTAATACCCATAATTGTTTTCAATGCTAAGGACCTATCAAATATAACCAATGAAAAAACAGGTGTAAAAAACCTCCAGAAAGAAAATATAGAATGATATGCTCAATAAATAATAAGAGAACAAATTCAGTAAAAATCTTGAAAGGCATAGGTTTGATATATGGAAAGCGAGCTGCATATCTTTGAATCTTAGAACTGCAATTGTGAGCAATTAGGTGACCATATTGCCCTCCCACATAAATTCCAAATCCATATCAATAAATACAAACATGATGGCAATTCTGAGCAATTAGGTGAAAATATGATCCTATCAATTGTATATTTAGGCAAAAAACAGTCTAACTCATTAAAAGATCAAGATAGAAAAGGAAGAAAATGAAAATTTCCTGGGTACTACCTAAACGAAGAAAATGGCATAAGATGGCAACTTTCATATACATCTCCAAGTATATTGCACCTTAAAGACTTTTAACCTAGATGACATAATAGATGAACATGAAGAACAGAAACAGGAAAACAACACAATTTTTTTTTCCTAATACTGCAATTAATATAACAGACATTCAAAAAGGCAAAAAAAGTTACCACATATTAAATCAAACATGAAAAATTATAAATAACCAAAACGATCTCACACAACAAAATCTTGAAGTATTAATAATCTAAATCACCATCACCAAACAGTTTGTAAATTTAGCATGTAAAATGGTGATCATTTTCTTTTTGCACATCTGCTAAAAAAAATCCCCAGCCTAATTAATTACATTAATTACCTTTCTCTGTACATGGAATCTTGCTCAAGCATACAGCAATACATATATTGCCTACAAGTTTCATGACTTCTGGAATCAGCAACATTTTTATTAAAGAAGTCTTCAACAAAACCATCTCCCATTAGAGATAAGCATTTAACCACAGAAGATCTTCCAGAATTATCGATTGAAGGGGTTGAAAAAGCAATTTCCTGGGTCTGTTTGTGGTAGGTAGCTTTCTGAAGATCACTCCAATCAAAGACTTGCTTTCCTTGTTCATTTTCAAAACCAGCTCCACTAGCATCCAAATTGCCATTTGATTTTTGTGATTCTTTTATCTCACCAACCATAGTCTGTTCCTCAAATAGGTAAATAACTCTCTTTCTATGCTTTTTTCTTTTTTTCCTTTCCAACCAATCAGCCTCTTGGTTGACTGAATGGGTAACTTCATCATCATTAGCACCAGCAGACAAATTATTGATTACACCATTTTCTCTCACATGATCAATGTTATTTAAATGTCCATAATCATGACCCTTAAACATGTTAGATAAAGAATGCCCTTTATCAATCCTATACACATCTTCATGGTTAAGAGACTGATCAGCTTCAGGCATTGATGGGCCGTCTATGCAGGAATCATCGTCACTGCAGCTAGTAATACTATCAGATGAAGCCATGGAATAGGAATCTGCAGATAGTTGCAAAATTTCCTCCACCAAATTGTGCCGACGATGCAGAATATCCTCTTGGTAATGAGGTGGAGATCCAGGACAAGCAGATGAGGAATGAGCATCTGTGATGTCATCTATTGAAGTCAATGGAGACTCACTAACATTTTCCACCATCCTATGACCTTGAATAGTAAATATATCAGGATAGGAGCTTTTAGATTGCTTGGAAACAGTGCCAACCCCCTCATGTAGAAAAGGTTTGTCGTGCTCCTGTCTCAAGTCCATTCTCCCCATCCCTGGTAAAGAAACCCCACCAGTTATCCCAAGGGAACCAATATGGTCAAAATATTGATGAGTATCTACAAAGGAATTATCAGATTCCAAAACGTTTGTACTACTCTCGTCTCCAGAAGCTTGAACAGAGTCTGAGACAAATTTTGAACTTTCAGCAAACTGCCTCTGGCTCTTCTTATTCTTCAAATGATTTTCTTTCCTTGAATTCAAAGTACTTGCATCAAGAAAATTTCCAGAAGTATGATCCATCCATTCTTTCAATTCGCGTAACCATAGAACAGAACGCTCTTTCTTCATATGCTCCACCCTATTCATCAAATCAACTATTTCAATATCATCATCAGACATGACAGTCTCCTCTTTGTTTTGAATCTCATTATCACATGAAATAGACCCTTGGTCAGAACCGACATATGTGCTCTCTTCTTCACTTTCAATAGCAGCAAGACGAGAGACCTTTTTCTGCAAAATGTGCAATCAGATTTCATAACCATCTATATGAACACTAATAATTAAGAAACTGATATATGCAAGGATATAGTATATAAAATTTAGCAATACTTAATTCCCAAAAATAAAAAATCACTAAACTTTGAGGCTATTTCACTAGCATACACTTAAAGAATGTAACAAGTGCTCTGCAAACCCAGCATCAGATCCCAATGCCAGGTGCAGGGGCTGGATCTATATGTATAAACACATTTAAAAGAGCTTGTCCATATCTGTTTTTCCTTTATATATAATATTCATTGCCAAGCAAAATTGCAAAATATGTATATATACATATATAAAGAGCATTCTGACATAAAAAGCTAATATGGAAAACTCCCTATTAAAATAACCCACCCTGTTTCTGTTGTGACCGCCTTCACCATCGGCATCACCTTTTGCAGGAGAATAGAATCCAAAGGCTGCAGGTCGCTTCAGCCTGCTTGCAATTATAATTTGCCTCTTCCAAAATTCTCTTGTGCTGATTTCCTTGTCATCTAATTTCAACTAGTTCGGCACACAACAGAAAGGGAAAGTAATGTAAGTCTAGCCAGACTATAAAGCTCGGTATTTAATTATGCAGTTCAGACTTCAAATATTATACTTTGATGACTCAATTCTTCAAACAAAACCCCAAAAAGAATTTCTTTAATAAGCCCCCAACACTAAAGTGGGATGCAAATGTTATCACTGCAAAAAGTAAGAACAGAACAACATAGAGACCTGAGAAAAGTAAATATAAACAAATTCTTACTTTCTCTGGATAGGTGAGATAACTGTACACTTGTGCTCGATACCATCGAGAACAACATAAAGGATTTCCCTCCAACCACAATCTCTGTAAAGACGAAAGGCCAGCAAGAACCTCTAGCTCCGTAAAATTGGAAATAATATTGTAGGAAACATCAAGGTCTTCTAGTGACTTCAAATTCTCAATCCCATGCAATGAAGTAAGAGCATTATTCCTCAAAACAAGCTTAACAATATGGCAGGAGACCTGCATAATCCAACACACAGAAATATTGGTCCATAGCCAATAACAAATAGCAAATTACAGCATACACAAAATACCGGTGAATCACAAACAAGGTCCACATATAATGAAGTCGAGTGATTTTCCTACAAAAATATAATTATGTTTATCCCTACAAATAACAGCAGTTCATTAGCAGCCACTTATCCAACATCAAATCTGACAAATTACGAAGCAACCTCAATAATTCACCCAAACTGCGTTCAGTAGATCAACAATACTTAAGTTCAAACTACAAATTAAGCAATATTCAATAATTTCGAATGTGATTTGAACCTCACTGAAGCCTGTAATTGATCTGAGGTGATTGAAACCGAGATCGAGGTGCTTGAGTTTGGTACATTTACGAAGATTATCAATCTTGGCAAACTTGTTTCGACTCAAATCAAGAGTTTCAACGACTGGCAGAAGTTGCAGCGACTCGTCCATCAAAATCAAACGGTTACACGCACACGAAACAAAACCTAATCGATTCCACTGTGGCGACTCCTTTATCTCCGCTATTCTACTCGCAAATACATGCCGCAAAGCATTCTAAAAATAACAAAATAAAATTTTTTAATCTCATAAAATCAATTTAGTTAGTTCATTAATTAATTGAAGTAGCTAAACTCACAGTAGAATTGTGACAAATAATCTTCTCGAGAGTATGTCTCAACTCGAGCAAGCCTTTGGCATCGGAAGTGGAGAGGTCACAGCCACGGAGCTCGAGAACCTTCAATCTCCCAAACGGCAGCAGCGAGATGCGCGTAGGATCCCTCGCGGGGGGAGGGAGAGCGGAGACGACTTTAAGAGACGTCAACAGCCTCAAAATGCGACGCAATTGCTCGAGGGCGCGGTGGTCGCCGAGGTCGGAGACATAAGCGCGGAGGTAATCAACCGGAGCGCCGGAAAGGAGGCGCTCGAGCTCCCGCAGGGCCTCGAGGCGCGACTGGACGTAGTGGAGACCTACGGGGTTGAGTTTCAAGACGATGGATCCTTCGAGCAAGGGACCGGCCTGTCGGTCGATGAAGCTGACGAGCTTTTCGAGGTAACGGTCACCGGTGACGATCGCCATACGAGAAGGAGAGGGGGCAAAATGACAAAAGGCATTAAATAAATGGGGGTTTGGGAGGGATAGAGAAAGAGAGGAGAAAGGCAAAGGCCATGGTTGAAGAGTTGTGACGTTGATGGGGGTGTGATAGTAAATTTTTGTTTATTTGGGCAAATGATTGGGCTCCTTAAGTCAAGTCTTTGGACTTTTATGGTTTTTGGGATTTGCCTCTGTTACTTGGTGCGTAACGTTACCTCTTATCTGACTGTTAAAATCCTAATCCAGTCAATTCTCAAATATGTTTTTTATGGAGGTAACGTTATCGTAATATTACAGGTGAATCTTTATGTGTAATAACGGAAAGAGAATGGTAACGAGGATGCCAAAGGGAATG
>WYDK02000017.1:284701-302271 GCA_009867345.2 Toxicodendron radicans
TATTTATATTTATAATTTTATTTAAAATTGATTATCATTAGGGTTGTAATTGTAAATTTTTAAAGTGTATTTGTAAAATTTTAAATTAAGAGGGGGGGTACTGTAATTTTACAGGGTACCCGAAAAAAGAACCAAAACCTGTAATACAGGTTTCGGTTCTAAGAACCTAGGAACCGAAACCTGTCAGTTCCGGTTCCGATTCCTTAATCTAGGAACCTGCAGGTTCCAGTTCCTAGCAATTTTGGCGGGTACCGGGAACCGCTCATCCTTACCGCTAGCCACCACTGCCAACAGTCTTCGGAATGGCACACTGCCGATATGATCTGACCAGCCGTGCGCCGATCTAGCCATTTTCGACTAGATCAGTGGCAAAAAACGACTAGATGACAATGGATCTTGTCAGAAACCTCCAGATCTATTCTGGCCGTTAACTGTCATGGAAACGACCAAATTCAAGGACCTGGCCAGAAATGACCATAATAGATTTGTTCGTTTCTAGCCAAATCCATGGCCATATGGTCATTTTCAGCCATTGATCACGACCAGCTAGATTCGGCCGGTCGTGTGCCATTCCGGCAATAGCCAATGGTGGTGGTGGTGGTGGTGGTGGTCAACAGTCGACAGTCGTCTTGGATGGCTGGGTGTTATGTAAATAGTTTCCAGAATAAGAGCATTATAGTTAGACCTGGCAAAACGAGGGGGTGGGCCGGGGTCTGGGTCAGGTCCAAACGCACTTTCATAACAGTTTTAAATTATTACAGTTACATCCCAAAAATTCTTGCAGTTTTCATTTTTTTACAATTACACCCCCACACAATCAATTACTTTAAAATCAACTCAATTCACCATAAAAGATTACAACCAACTAAATTTCTCATCGATTTGAAACCAACAATAATAATATATAAAAGTGGTGTAGCTCATGAGTTTCAATTATGAACAAGTGTTAGATCATCATCCAAGTCAAAGAAAAACACTACAGTATAGGCATAATCCCATACGTGTCAAACACTAATACACGTGGCAACATAAATTTATGTGAATTTAACACCTGTTTATGTGTTATATTGTTGTCCTCTTTTTGCATTCTCATCTTTAGCTTAAAACACCCTATATATGTATTTGAATTTACCAGTTTCAAGTTCCAACTATCATCATCTTCATGGGTTCAAAGACATTCCTAGAAATCATACTCGCCATCATTCTTCCTCCGTTATGGCTGTAGAGTAAATATTATTCTTGAATATTCATTGGTTTTAAAAGATATGATATGATCTGATTATATGGTGAAACCTTAATGATTTGCACTCTTAAATTCTGGTATAATACATGGTCAAAAAGAATATGTTGCAGCTAACCTTGGATAAAGAAGATCCAGGACGCAATGAATGAGTTAATAAACTGCGTAAGCATGCAATTGTAACATTTAAATGATCATTAAAATTATAGAATAATTTTTTTTGAAATAATTATAATATCTAACGAAGCCATAAAACTTACCCATGAGTAAAGCTTACCCGAGATGCCAAAACACAAACACAAGAATAAACTATTACACAGGAAAAATATTTGCTCGGTGTTTAAGAAAATCACAACATTTGAACATGGAAAAAGAGATTTAGAATAAAGCGCAAAGTAAGAAGAAAATAAGATGCTTTCAAAATGCTCGAAATTTCACCAAAAAAAAAAATTTGTATTCAAGAACTTTAGATGGTTCGATCAAGTGTTCTTATCCCTAGCGCTTAAAGAAAGCAAAATTTTCCCTTCGAGTTCAAGAGTTTGAGTGTTGTCGAATGAATGAGACAATAGAGTTGAATTCAGAAACTTGTTCAAGGAAAGCAGAGGACTTTTGTATGTTACAGAGAAACACAAGTGTTGTCAAATGGAATGGAAGAGACGAGCGATTTGGATTTAGGAATTAGAGATTTAATATTCAGTATAAATTAATTTTTTTTACACAGGTACCCACAGGTGTCCTTGGCCCGTCTGCCAAAAAACGGCTTGGACCGGGTACAGTTGAAAAAAAAATGCGTTCAGAATGGTGGAACCATACCCTATATTATTTTGACGGGTGCGGGTCCACCCGTGGGTGTAAACCCGTTTTGCCAAGTCTAATTATAGTCCAAAAAATGTATTACTTAGGAGTAAAATTGTAACAAAATTAATAGTAATTTTATGAAAACTAAGGGATATTTTTGTTCTAAAAAATAATTTATCAGGATATAGAAGTTTTCAATTAGTTGGTCTATTTGTTATTTGGTTGACATATGAGGGCATTTCTGTTCAAAATTTTTAATAATTAAGGGTAAAATGGGAACACTATTAGGATTACCCTGGTAATAAAAAAATAACACAATTTCACTCGATAATTGGATTACCCATGAATTTACTTACAGTAACCACTATTGGTATTTGGAAATTACCATAATCTTTTTTTACTTTACAACCAAACTTGGTAATTCCCGGATTAAAAGTTAGATTATCAGAGTAATCTTTTATGGCCCCGAACCAAACCCACCCTATGAGTTTATAAATTTCACGTAGATGTATAAATACAATCTTGAGTTACAATAAAACCGACGGAGAGTTTAGGGTCAAAGTGTAATGTTTGACAAATAGAATAGGTCATAGTATAAAAGATCAAATTGCATTGGAGGGAGCTCAAATGTAAGATTGTATAAATACAACGTTGAATTACAATAAAACCGACAGAGAATTTAGGGTGAAAGTGTAATGTTCAATAAATAAGATAGGTCATAATATAAAAGATAAAATTGCATCGAAGGGAGCATAATGTAAGATTCAATAAATAAAGGGAGATGGAGTATAATATTGTTAATTTAATTTATGGTTTTTAGGATTCATTATTGCATATTTGAACTCAACTTAACTCCAATCCCATCCTGCCATCAAACGTCCAGTTACAAAGGATTCAAGGCCCAAACCATAGAGTAGTTATCCATTTGTGATGGACTTTGACTATGGTGGACTTTAACCAGGCCCATGGGTTGATCAAGATTCAGTTGTGGTGGACTCTTTCAGGCCCATTGGCTTATTAAGATTCACTTGTAGAGACTTAGGCCGGGCCCATGGGTTGATAATGGTCCAGTTATAATGGACTTTGACTAGGTCCATGGGTTGATGAAGTTCCAATTGTGATGGACTTTGGCAGACCCATGGGTTGGTTCAGTGTGAAATTTGTGGTATATCACCATTTTAAAGAGATTTTTTTTTTTGTGTATTATAATTTGAGGAACATATGAATTAGGATTTATGTTCTAAAAATATATTAATTATCCAATATTTATGTGTTTTTATTGATATTAATATATCTGAGATATATATCCTATTCTCAATCTAAAATTAGATTTTAATATTATAATTTGAGATCTAATAAGAATATTCTTGTGATGATATTTTATTTATTTATTTATTTTCAAAACAAAAAAAAAATGTCAAACAATTCTTTGATGTAATAGGACAAAAAATACCAAAATTTGACTATGACTTGAATCATCAAACTAAGAATTGGCCAATTGTTGGTGAAGAAGAAGATGTGGACGCTCTGAATAAACAAGATTATTAGAGTAGAAAAAATAAAGAAAAAAAATTAGTTAATGGGTTGGTAGTTGTGGAAGTTATATTTGACTTCAAACATAATATCAAACACAAAACTCGGAAACTCTTTCCAATTTTATTTATTCACATAAATATTCTTGAAAATTTAAAAATAACAAAAATCTACATATAATTCAGATGATTAACATAAATTGAAGATGATATGGATAAATATACAGTTTTACGTTCGATTTCCCTGTCTAAGTGAGGCGGAAGCCCAGAGAACTAATTGAGGTTAAAAAAAATCAACAAAAAATGTTGAAAAAATTGCAACTTTTTAATTTAAATTTTATTTATTAGAAATATTATTTAATGTAAATAGCAATTTACTTATTTACCCACTAGTGAAGTATGTGTAATATATATTTTAAACTCCACTTGACTCAAAATTTTCTTTTCTCTTCCCCCATTTTGCTTCAACTCCATTTCTTTCTCCCTCTTCTCTCAGTCTTCCAAAAATCGAAAAAAAAATAAATTTTGTCAGAAATCCCAAAACCCACCTTCAAAATTTTCCCTTTCTTCTCTTTTTGTCTTCTTCAATGTTTCTTTCAGCAGCCCGGCATCTCTAGCATGCTAGGGCTGCTCAAAATCACTCTCTAATTAAGCTTAACAATGGTTTTCAAGAACAAACTCTTCTTCTCTTCGAAGAAATCCTCCGACTCCGATGGATCCCCTCGATCCTTCGGATCCAACTCTCCGATCCGATCCGACAAGAAGAAACCGAAATCGGGTTCTAAAGACGACCCGACCCAAATCCTAAGTTCCACTACTTCGAGCTTCGGTGGCGTCGCGTGCAGGCAAACCCAAGTCAAAGATGGAGTCAAGAAGAAGGAAGTTAAAGGAAAGGAAACGACGAGTATTTTAACGCCGACTACTGCTACGACGTCGTCTCCGACTAAGCAGAAGGAGGTGGCGAGTGCGGTGTCACCGATTCTGGCGTCGTCGCTGGGGCTGAATCGGATAAAGACGCGGTCGGGGCCGTTGCCGCAGGAGAGTTTCTTTAGTTTTAAGGGAGATAAAGCACCGGCAAGTAATTTGTCGAGGGGCGGTGGAGATGGGAATTCGAGTTCAGGAAAATCTTTGGCGAGTGGAAGTGGGAGTGGAAAGAAGAAAATGGGGTTTAATGAGAGTGTTGGTGGCGATAGCGGGTCGATTGGTGGGCAGTCTCGAGAACAGAGCCCGAATTTGCTGGCGAATTCCCGGTTGCAGAGCGGCGAATCGTCATCTGAAGCAGGTAATTTTTTTGTTTTGCTTGAGAAATTTCAGATAACGAAGAAAAATAAAACTTATTTAAGTAGAGGAAAAGGAAGGAAATGACAGCTAGTTAGAGGAAGTAATGAGCATTACTATTACTAGATGAACGTTTACTTTTAATAGAAAGTATAAATTTATTAGGCAGGGACGTAATGAGCTTTACTCATAATAGATGAAACCATAATCTCTGATTAGATGAAAAAATCAACTTATTAGTCAGTCGGCAAATGAGCTTTACTCTTGATAGAAAGTATAAACTTATTATAAGTGAAAGAGAAGACATGTGGTCTGGGACATAATGAGCCTTAGCCTTCGAGAGGGTTGCGTAGATGGCAATAAAAAATGGCTGCCAAGTGCCAAGTTTCTCCGAGTCAGTGGAACTCCTTGCTTTTCGCACTTAAAGGACATAATGAGCCTTTCCCTTCGAGATAGTTCTATAGACGGCAATCTGAAATGATTGCCAAGTGCCAAGTTTCTTCGAGTCGGTGGAACGCCTTGCTTTTCACAATTACAGGATAGTTCTAGTGATTCACTTAATTTAATATGTCAGAGTAAGAGTGACAATCTTAAACATGTTCAAGAATCTAGGAAGTTAGAATAACCGAAATGTGACGGATTATTTGGGAAGATCAGTTTGTTTATTTTGCTAAGCAGGAGGGGAATTACAAATCAAGGAGTATAAATTTATTAGTAAATAAATAAAAGGGAAAGAGAAGATATGTGATCTGCATGTAATGCACTTTATCCCTCAAGAGAGTTCCGTGGATGGCAATCTAAAACAGTTGCCATGTGCCAAGTAACTCCAAGTTGGTGGAACGCCTTTTCTTCACTTGCTTTATAGGATAGTTCTAGTGATCCACTTTATTTAATATATCAGAGGTAAACACTTTCAAGAATCTAGGAAGTTATAATAACTGAAATGTGTGGGATTATTTGGGAATAGCAGTTTTTTTTATGCTAAGGAAGAGACTTACAAATCAAGAAGTATGGATATATCAGTGAAGAAACAAAGGGAAAGAGAAGATATGTGGTCTGCGATGTAATGAGCCTTACTCCTTGAGAGAGCTACGTAGAATGGCAATCTAAAAGATTTGCCATGTGCCAACTTACTCCGAGTTGGTAGAACATCTTTTATTCAATTTCTTTTCGCAATTACAGGATAGTTCTAGCAATCCACTCTGCTAAATATATCAGAGTAAGTTCAAGAATCTAGGGAGTTAGAATAATTTATACGTGTGAATTATCTGGGAGATCAGTTAGTTTAATATGGTAAGAAGGAGAAGAATGTTAAAAATTTGGATTCTATGGAGACTGAATATTTGGGTGATCTTTCATACAATTTGAGGCATTCTTTTGTACTGTGGCAAATGTCTTGATCTACCAAGAGACAATGTGCTGATATCAGTCTTTGGTGTATCAAGTTTCCGAAGAAACATTGCTATTTTGGAGCAATTCCTCTTTATGCCTCTAATTTCAGTTAGTGCTCTATTCATTATATACATGCTTGAATGAATTGTTATTACTTCTCTTCCATTGGGAAATGCCATCTTTTTGAATATCCAAGTCATGATGAGAGTGAGCTTTGTTTGAAGACTAGGAAAAGCAAGAGTTGGTGGTTTATAGTAACCATAACCTGATTACAATGTTAAAAAAGTAGTTCTTATAGGAGTTTGGTGTCTCTATTGTTAAACACAAAAATAAAGTCTTATTCAAATCAATGGGTTGATACAACCTAATTTTGCCCATTTCTATGGTAAGGAAGGTGGGATAAGGGCACTATGAAGGAACTTACGTTGCACTAGAACTTAATTACAATACTTTCTATACTTAAATTAACACTTTGTGTGGTAAATTAACATAAAGAGAGATTGGAAGTATAAGATTCTGCCCATGTGGAGGAGAAGAGGCATCCATTATATTATCAATGGAGAGATTTATGCTAGTTGGCAATTTGTATAACCTAGATCACCACGTGTTCTTACCAACCTATACATCTTCCAAGAAGATAGGATGTACTTCCATAATCTCCGTTTAAGGTAGCTGTATCAATGAAGCTTTAGTTTATGAGGATTGAGGCAGCCATATTAATTTCACCCTTATTTTCTGAGGAAAGCTCCCAAGCCAAATATATATATATATATATATATCTATATTATTGTTATTGTTTTCCATGGACTTTTTTGTGGAGTTATGATTTTTATTGAACTACAATATCACGTAGACCTGTAAAGGTAGTAACAATTTACGAATTGAAAGAAAAGAAAAATAGGTATATGATTTTGTTAGGGCTTTTTCATCCTTGTTTCCTTATTATTTCTTGCTTGGTTTTCTTTCTTACCTTAATGGGGAAATAAAACTATTCTAGAAATGGCGATGATATTGTTATCCTGTGAAACCTATAAATTTTCTAGGTTAGAAAATTTTATTATTTTAGACATGTTATTATGTCAGACAAGTTAGCCCAAAGCAGAAAGAAAGAAATTTGCACTTGATCACTGTTGTTGGAATATATAAAGCGATTAAACATGCTTCTATTAGATAAATGCTAAGAATCTATAAATTTGTCTAATTTAAATTTATGGCAAGATTTTTTTGTTACTATAGACAGGTTATTAATTTATACAATATTATTCTAGGTAGGTTCTACTGTATTATCTCTTTTTGTTTTTCATGCTATACAATTTGAGTTTGAGAGATGGATATGTTAACAATCATAGTTCTACTAAGCTTTTGACTAAGTGTATCTTGGTCTGCCTCTTATTGTTTAGTTGGTCTATGAGATCAACTTGGGGCTTATTTGTTTTTTCACTTAAGGCTAAATTAACTTAATTTGAATCATTTCAGTTGTTTGTTTTTTACCTTAATAAAGACTTTTTTGCTAAAATTAAGTGAGTTAAAAAAGCTTTTTTTTTTTCACTTCATGAAAAATGTTTGAATAGTTTGTATTAATTGTTTTGGCAATATTATCCTTGGTTAATATCACATCTCTGCCCATTTTATTAAACGGTTTTTTGACCTTTCTTCATAGAATGTCAACATTGTTTCATTTGCAAGTCCGTACATTTCTTATTATGCTAAACTGCTTGATCAATTATTTTAGTTCAACTAGGTTTCACTTTCATTGATATTTACTTTTTAAGTTTATAAAACTTAAATAATATAATGTAAAAATTAATTAAAGAATATTACGTTTAAATATCAAATGGACATATATATGTCAAAATGTCCATTTTCAAATCTTTTTATTTGACAAAACAAACAACTTAACAATTTTATTGGACTATATAATTAAAAAATCGAACATATCATTCAAATTCATTCATTCAGATTTATTTAGATTATAAATCAATTTAGTTCTATTCCAATTTTGGAGGAAAAAGACAATTGCCATCTTAGACTTTTTAATTTATGGCTATTAATTCAGTCTAAAATCATTTCCAAGCAACAAGAAGCTGATTTGTAAACAAGTGTATAGTTCTTGTCTTGTCATGGCCAACATGAAGAAAATGGGATTAATATTCTGTATGAAAACTATATGTAACCGGACATTTGAAAAGGACTATATTTAATTAGTTTGCATCATCATCATCATTTTCCTACCCAAAGGAGACAAAACCCAGTCCAACTTATTATGCATGTCTGGGGTTGCTTCCAACTTTCTTTTTCATGTATTTTTTGCATTTGCTTTTGTTTGCAAGTTTCTTCACAATGGCTTTCCTTACCTGTGCATATCCTTGCTTTAACCATGGGTGCCAGTTTGAAAAAAAATGCTTTCAGCTAACACTCTAAAAGTGAATGGAAACTATATCAGCTTTCTTTCCCTAAAATTCTTTTTGACACCTTGAATCACTTTAGCAGGGCGATATGAATCATCAAGGGGCCGTAGTGGGGTATTAAGAAGTTCAGAACTCTGTACGCCAGAGGTATTGTTGGAAGGATCTTCATTGATGCTCCTCTTGAATTCTTAGGTATTTTCCTTATTGTTTTTTGCATTTTTGTTGAAGTTTGATATTTTCTTTGTAGACTTCATATGATTGTGAAAACCCAAAGGAGTCTGAATCTCCCCGATTTCAAGCTATACTTCGTGTGACAAGTGCTCCAAGAAAGAGGTTTCCTGCTGATATCAAAAGTTTCTCCCACGAATTAAACTCTAAAGGTGTACGACCTTTCCCATTTATGAAGCCTCGAGGCATAAATAATCTGGAGGTACTTCGGTTTCTCTTGTGTTGTATTTCCTGGCAGGTTATGGATAAATTGTGTTTTAGAAGTCACTGGATTTAAACGGTTTGCTATTATATACAGGAGATCTTGGTTGTTATTCGGGCAAAATTTGACAAAGCAAAGGAAGAAGTGAACTCTGATCTGGCTGTTTTCGCTGGGGATCTGGTGGGAGTTCTTGAAAAAAATGCAGAAAGTCATCCTGAATGGCAGGAAACCATTGAGGACTTGCTGGTTTTGGCTAGGAGCTGTGCTATGACATCACCTGGAGAGTTTTGGCTTCAGTGTGAAGGCATAGTACAGGAATTGGATGATAGGCGTCAGGAACTTCCACCTGGTGTGCTAAAGCAACTTCATACCAAAATGCTTTTCATTCTCACAAGGTGTACTAGATTGTTGCAGTTCCACAAGGAAAGTGGGTTGGCAGAAGATGTAAATGTCTTGCAGCTTCGTCAATCTAGGGTCCTGCATTCGGCAGATAAACGAATTACTCAAGGCATTGGAAGGGATGCAAAAGGTCCCAGTACTGTGAAGGGCTCCAAGGCAGCTTCAGCCAGGAAATCTTATAGTCAGGAGCAACGTGGCATGGATTGGAAGAAAGACCATGTTTTGCCTGGGGGTAACATTCTTTGTCCCACTGATGAAACTGCAAAGAACTTGGATTCCCCTGCAAGCAGGGATCGAATGGCCTCTTGGAAGAAACTTCCATCTCCAGTTGGAAAGATCAAGGAAAGTCCAACATCAAAGGAGCAGACTGAAAGTAAGAACGAACATTTGAAACCCTCAAACCACAGAAGAGGAAAATCTGATGTCGATGTGACAGCTTCTAAGCCACCTGAGCTTCCTCCTCCTAAAGAAAACTTGGAACATTCATCCAAGCACCAACACAAAGCTTCTTGGGGTTATTGGGGAGACCAGCAAAATATTTCTGACGATAGTAGTTCAATAATTTGTCGTATTTGTGAGGAAGATGTTCCAACGTCACATGTGGAAGATCACTCCAGAATTTGTGCAATTGCTGATCGATGTGACCAAATGGGTCTAAGTGTCAATGAACGACTTGTCAGAATTGCAGAAACCCTTGAGAAGATGATGGAAACCTTTGGACAGAAGGATGTCGCTCAGGCGGTTGTAGGAAGCCCAGATGTAGCAAAGGTTTCAAATTCGAGTGTGACTGAAGAATCTGATGTTCTCTCTCCAAAATTGAGTGATTGGTCTCGGAGGGGTTCGGAGGACATGCTTGACTATGTTCCTGAAGCTGATAATTCTGTTTTTATGGATGACCTGAAGGGTTTACCGTCCATGTCATGTAAAACTCGTTTTGGTCCAAAATCTGACCAAGGAATGACAACATCATCTGCAGGTAGCATGACTCCCAGGTCTCCTTTATTGACACCCAGGACTAGTCAAATAGATTTATTATTGGCTGGAAAGGGTACTTACTCTGAGCATGATGATTTTCCACAGGTATTTTTTTTTGTCTTTTAGTTTATATAAAAGTTGATATAATTTACAACTTATTAATTAGAATGTGGTACCAACTACAACTTATTTTCTATAATTGGAATATTGTTACCAGGTATAAATTTAGTATGTAGTTTCTGGCTTATTTGTGCCATAGCACTCTCTAGTACTCAATAATGATTTTGTATAATAGTTCAAATGTTGGTGGTGATGAGCTAAATTTCCTTCTGGATTATGCAGATGAATGAACTTGCTGATATTGCAAGATGTTCAGCAACTACACCATTGAATGATGAAAGGTCCATTCCGTATTTGTTAACTTGTCTTGAAGACTTAAGGGTTGTCATTGACCGTAGGAAGTTTGATGCACTCACAGTGGAGACCTTTGGGACTCGTATTGAGAAGCTAATTCGGTGAGTGTCTTGTTGCTTTATTTGTCGAATATTTTAATTAAGACATGCTCACACTTATCTTTCCACTCAAAAGGTCGGTTGACATTTTCGTTAAGGAACTTTTGTAACTAGGACATTTGAATAATCTGAATGGAATTTTGTTATGATTAGCATAGTGAATTATGACTATGTAGGGAGAAGTATTTGCAGCTCTGTGAGCTGGTGGATGATGACAAAGTTGATATAAGTAGTACTGTAATTGATGAAGATGTTCCTTTGGAAGATGATGTTGTTCGTAGCTTGAGAACAAGTCCTATACATTCTTCTAAGGATCGTACCTCAATAGATGATTTTGAGATAATAAAGCCAATTAGTCGTGGGGCATTTGGACGGGTTTTCTTGGCGAAAAAGAGAACCACAGGGGATCTTTTTGCAATAAAGGTACTTGATTGCTATATTATTATTATTTTTCCTGTGCTTCTACTTAGAAGGTTCACATTTTTTAATTTTTACTGCATTAAGTAAGCATATATATCTTTACTGATTTGCTTTAATTTGTTTGATTATTATAAGACCTATTAAATATAAAGTTGTTTTTCATCAGTCTGCATTTAATTGTCATCTTTGCCATTTTGTTAGGTTCTTAAAAAGGCAGATATGATCCGGAAGAATGCAGTTGAAAGTATATTAGCAGAACGTGATATATTGATTTCTGTCCGCAATCCATTTGTGGTGAGCAGGTCTAGCTTGCAAAGCATTTTACTTGAATTGGAAATTCTTTTCCTGTTTAACTTGAATGGAAGCTGTATTAGGTTCGGTTCTTCTATTCGTTTACATGCCGTGAGAACTTGTACCTTGTGATGGAGTATTTGAACGGAGGAGATTTATATTCATTGTTGAGAAATTTAGGTTGCTTAGATGAGGACGTTGCTCGTGTATACATTGCCGAAGTTGTAAGTTTTTTCATTTTGGAGTTTTTTTGCTGCTTCTTTATGGTTCAACTCTTTGAACATTCTGTTCCCTTTTTTTTGTGGGTCCTAGGTGCTTGCTTTGGAATATTTACATTCTCTTCGTGTGGTTCATCGTGATTTGAAGCCTGATAATTTGTTGATTGCACATGATGGTCATATCAAGGTAACTAGTTTTTCAAAGTTTCCTTGCTCATATAAGGTGCGTCTTTTCTATAATGTTTTGTTTCTGTAATTTTGAATTGGTGATTTTTAGGTTGCATGTAAGGTTAATACCTGATCTTGTTGGCATACAAAGCCTTAGGCTGTCTAGAAGCAAGACATCAATTATAGTAATTTATTTTCTTGTATGGTTTTAAGTTGTTATGTATTTTTCTTTTCTTTTTGGTCCCAAATTGCTGTTTTTGGTGGTTTGCATTTCTTTTTGTTTTCTCTAAATCTAAACTTAGAAGAGATTTTTCATTCCATCTGGCAGTTGACAGATTTTGGGCTTTCCAAAGTTGGTCTCATCAACAGCACAGATGATTTATCTGGTCCAGCAGTTAGTGGCACGTCAATGATGGAGGATGATGAGCCGCAGTTGACCGTATCAGAGCATCAGCGAGAATTGCGGAAGAAACGTTCTGCTGTGGGCACACCTGATTATTTGGCACCAGAGATACTTTTGGGAACTGGACATGGTTTGTCTATAATCATCTTCTTTATCAGTTTATTCGTTTTATAGTTGAACTTGGTGTTAAACAGTGGTCGTCCTTGAAGGAATATTTATTCCTGAAAGTTATAGTTTTCTTTATCTGTTTATTTCATAGTACAGTTGAACTTGGTGTTAAATAGTGTGGTCATCCTTGAAGGAATATTTATGCCTGAAAGCTCAGTTATGTTTGATCCAAACGATTAATCATGGATTAAAATGTTTTTCAATTTAGCTGTTACATTACTGCAAACGATGAAACTTCTTGCAATATTAAAACCATAGTGGCAACTGACTACTGCATTTTGAGTATATATCTACTTAGCTGATACTTTTTTCATCACGTGTCGCTTACTTGTGAATAATGTTATGGAGTTTCTGTGTTATAAAATTATTTCAGGCACAACAGCGGATTGGTGGTCTGTGGGTGTCATTCTATTTGAACTAATTGTCGGCATACCACCCTTTAATGCGGAGCATCCTCAGGTTAATTTCTCCTCAACTGTTATAGTTCAAGTTGTGTTTCAGTTACTTTCTACTGGTTCTTTGATGTATTTATATTTTCTCAGCATCTTCCTTTTTGTGTGTTTTATTTTTATTTTTTTTTGGGTACATATTTTTTTATTTGTCCTTATTTTTGTGGTATTATTAGACGAAGAATTCCACATGTTCAAAGTCCTTAGTCGATGGGTAGGGACTTATTGTGCTCGGGGATATATGTGTTGAGAGGGTTAAAACATTAGTTTACATCTTAATTCCCTTCTTTCCAATTGATTCAGTTCTCCGTTTGTCCCAATTCTTATTGTGTGTTTTGATTCCAGCAAATATTTGATAATATTCTGAACCGTAAAATACCCTGGCCTAGCGTACCCGATGAAATAAGCGCTGAAGCACAAGATCTTATTGATCGGTAAGAAAATCTTTGGTTACTAAGTATTGCTTTCAGACATTTGTGTTGAAATACATACCTTCAGGGTATCATATGTGTAATAAGGACTGCTGTATCATCTGACCAATTATTGTTTATAATTATATTAGATATGAGTGACTTTAATGTGGCCTTTGTCCAGAAAAACTCAATCATTGAAAATTTATCAGTTAGTATTTTATTCCTTCTTTGATGCTAAATGGAAATTTCAAAGTAACCTGCCTAAGTTTGATAATCAACTCTTGTTTCGATGATTTTATTAATTCCTTTGTGTGATATTGGGTTGTGCTCCTTTTGTGCTTAGTAGCCTGTTATTTGCCTATATTTCTCATATTCTTTTTGTTCTTTAATTTATCTAATAAAGATTCTATGGATGCTAACATTGGAAAACATGAGTCTTCTTTTTTCTTAATAGAAATTTCTCTATTAAATTGTATGTTAGTATGCAATTGACTGTTAAAAATGTAGGCTCCATTTGTAAGATTGATGATTTCTTGTTTATAACGGGCTATGCCTTAAATTCGTTGTATTACTTCTGCTAACTTTGTACAACGTGCCATTTCTTTGGATAAGAGTTAATGTTTGGGTGTAATGCTTACATGGCCGAGATAGACTGGTGGTTTTATGAATTTGATAAAGCTTTCTGAAGTATCTTATGGTTGTCGATGTGTCAATTTTACAGATTATTGACCGAAGATCCACATCTGAGACTTGGAGCTGGAGGAGCATCAGAGGTGATTTTGGTTCTTAGTTAAAGTTTTTGTGCTTCTTTGTTCATGATTTTGGAAGTCATGTTTCCTACTTTCCTTGAAAACTGGAATAACGGAAGAGAAATCTTATCATGCAGGTGAAGCAGCATATCTTCTTCAAAGATATCAATTGGGACACATTGGCCAGGCAGAAGGTAGTCATTTTCTCTTCATTTGTAGACATATGATGCACTCTTATAATTTAAGGTCTTTGATTGATCAAACCGTGTGAGCTGTCACTTTTCACAGGCTGCATTTGTTCCCACTTCAGAGAGTGCACTTGATACCAGTTACTTCACAAGTCGCTACTCATGGAATACTTCGGATGACCATGTATATCCAGCAAGTGACTTTGAGGACTCCAGCGATGCTGATAGCTTAAGTGGCAGCAGTAGTTGCCTGAGTAATCGCCAAGAAGAAGTGGTATTGCCTATTAGAAAGTAGCGTAGTTTTAGAAATTGATTTGTAGAACTTTGAGGTTCCTTATGTACGTGTATTGTGGGTTGACTTGCTCTTGAACAACAATGTAAACAGGGAGATGAATGTGGAGGTCTCACAGAGTTCGAATCTGGCTCGTCTGTCAACTATTCCTTCAGTAATTTCTCATTCAAGGTATTCTCTTAAACACTGTTGTTAAAATTCAGTTAACAATGACTTATTGCAATTTACTACAGAATTTAGCTATAAATTATAATAAGCCTTTTGAGAACAGGCTCATTTGATCATTGCCGTTTAGCCCCATGTTATGTTGATGAATTCTATTTTCCTTGAGGGCTAATCTATATTGTTATTTTCATTTTGTATCATTCAAGTTTCATGCCATCTCCCTGTCCTCTTTATAACCCCTTACCTCAGAAACAACCCACCTCCAAATTTACCCTTTCTTCAATTTCGTTTTTACAATTCTAACTTGCTTTGCTTTTGGCTATTAGAATCTCTCCCAGCTTGCATCAATCAACTATGATCTGCTTTCAAAGGGTTGGAAGGATGATCAGAGAAACCATGATTCATAGCAACTGTATCTTCGTATCAGAAGCTGGAATGAGCTTTTGGCATTCTATGGATGAGGATGCACCGATTCACCGGCATTGTTTGTATACCTTTGTACATGTATGGTATCTGAAACTCTCACAACTCCTACTTCATCTTTCTTTATCTCACTCTGCCATTTATAACCTGTTTTGAGTTCTGCATTTTTCAGAGAGAAAACTCGCGAGAGAAGCTGCTTTCGGGATGTGCTCTTTCTTGTTATAGATAAAAAAGTTAAAACTCCAACCGGGGTTTCAATTTCACTGTTGATTTTTGTTTGAGCTGAGAACTGTAAAATGTTTCTACTTACATTTCTGTTTTGGCTTATGAATTTACTCTCTGATTTTTTAATCCATAGCAATGAGAACACATCCCCCCATTTATGTTTAAAGTTTAAACCCGTGTAAAAATATTGCTCAAATTTTGAAAGCTCTTAGTTTCTGTTTAGTCTCTTGTCCAAGTTTTCTACGAGAGACTTTGACCATCATTTCTCGCTTCTCAAAGATTGTCGGGTTCAACGGGCATTTTGGGTTTGTAAAGTGAGTCGGGGGATTTTCGGATTAATAAAAAAAAAAAGTCTTATTTGAAAATTCATTTGATTAATATTTGGAAAATCCCATCTATGTAAATGTTTATTTAAGATGCTGAATATGAATTCACTCCAGATTTAAATCTACTTATCAATTTATGTATCTCAGAATTCCACTACAGTCCTATTCCTATTAAAGTTAATCAAGATAAGGGTAAGAATGTAAAATGTCACAAGAAAAATTGCAAACAACCAATATAATGGTGACATGTGGCTCACCAACCAAAAACCCTAATAGTATGTGAGACAAAGTTGTAATATAAAAAAAGGCAAAAGGAAATTAATTGCAAATGGGTTTCATTTCAAAAGTTACAAAATATGAATTCTATATATTTCAATAATTAAAATTACAAGTAAAATTAAAGGGTAAACTACAATTTTGTTTGTTTATTACACTCAATTATTTATATTAAATATAAAAAAATAAAAAAAAACTTTGATCCAATTATTATTTTAAAAGATCGATTATTTAAAATCTTATTTATGTGATGTGGGTAAAAAAATTAAAGCAAATTAATTAATTAATTAAAAGTTTGAAAAGACAAGAATTATAATTATTTCTAGAAAGTTATTGGTACTTGGTCCATTTTGTGGATAAATTGGCATGAATGTCTAATTTTGTATCATGTGATCAAGGTTTTTGTATTTATCCAAACCCACAAAAATAAACAAAAGAAGGTGACAAAACACAAAACAAAGTGTAATATTTTTATTATAAAACAAAATTTTTAAAAAACAAAAACAAAAACAAAATTCAAGCATTGGATGCTAACAAAAATATGAGCATCATTCACCCACAGAGGACCACCTTTTTTTTTTTTTTTTTTAATATATATTTTAAAAATCAAAACTTTGGTCCACCAAAAAGCTTTTATACTCATATGGGTTCTTGGTACCACCACTAGGTAATTTCAAAAAGAAATTATGAAAATAAATAAATAATTTTTTTTGAATAAAATTATATAATTAATCACCCATAAACCCTTTTCTAGTTACAATCAAATTAGTAAAAAAAAAAAAAAAAAAAAAAAGGAGCTTTTTAACATTAAAAAAAATACTCTTTTTATTTAATAAATCGATTATCTATCAATTACGATCAATTATTTAATAAATTATTTACAACAATAAAAGGGTATAATTTATGCTCCCATACCATCCCATATTAGAAGAATTGTAACATCACTTTCTCTAAGCATACTTTTTAGGATGCTAAATCATTGAACAAAAGAATAAAACTTTTCTTGGAAAATGAAAGTTAACATTAAAACTGACACTAGGGTTTTACCAAGAAGAGATAAGACTCAAATTTTTACTTTGGGCACTGACAAACAAAACACCATAACTTCTTTATTCTTCTATTTTTTTACCCATCTAAATCTCTCCTTTTAACCATTAAAATATTCACAAATTATCATAAAATAATAATATATAATCTTTGAAAAAATATTGAAAACCCTAATGGCAAACTTTTTTTTAGTTCACATGGAATTATATTTAAATATCGTTGGATTCAGTTCATTAGATTAAGATGATATTTTACGACTCAGGTTGATTGTAAGTGCGTTTAACGTATAATCGATCTACCAAAAATGCTTATGCAAGAGTTTTGCATATATAAACTTGATTGAACGAACATGTATGAGTCTTTCTTCGTATTCATATTTGATTGA
>WYDK02000017.1:320222-330831 GCA_009867345.2 Toxicodendron radicans
TTCTTGTACAGGAATCACTACACAAATCAAAGATTTATTCTATTTATTTTCGTAATATCTTTGGTATTTTAAAGGTAAAAAAAAGAATATATATTTTATATTTTATATGTTTAGCATACTTTTGCTGTTATAGATTTACAAATTTTGACTTTGTTCCCCGTAGACAAAACCTTTTCTCCACCAAAATCGATCCTAAAAAATGGAAGGATTTTCATCCATTAATCATGTGAAGAAAATCTGAACATGGACATGTCAATTTAAGATAGAATCGTCTATAAATACATCGGATCTAGGCAATAACCGACTAATTATTGAGCGAGTGTTTGTCTCAGGCGACTTGAACTTGTTTGATTTGTTGGTTCTATGTGCTTCTGTTGTAGACATTCTTTCATTTACAAGATGCAATCGAAAAAGAAAGTTCAACAGGATCTTCTCTGTAAAAAACGAGATTGCAAACTTCTTTCAACACGCTGAATACCCTCAATGACAAAGTAGTATTTCTAGCTTCTTCTTCCATACAACAGATATTCACCTACACAAGAAAATATCAATATCCTTCCATACAGCAAAGTTAAATGTTCCCACTCCCCACCACAATTTAATGGCAGAAAAAAAACTAAGCAAAGGGAATGCGAATTATAGAAAATACGCTCGTTGATAAATGAAAAAGCAAAAACTTTTTTTTTTTCTCAAAAAATCAAAAGTTTGTTCAAATATATCATTTCTATCAATCATACGCCTTCTCCCAGTCATCAACCACCTCTGACTGCTCTGTTTCATTAAAAAAAGTTGTTCCAGGCAGTCCTGCTGGATTTGAGCTGCTTGAATTTGACTCAAATACTGAACTGGATTTAGTTGCTGCCTGTTTTAAAGGATCTTCAGTTCTCAGAGATGCGGCGGATGAACTCGCAGATGTTTCTGAGTCTAGGATGGTCCAGCGGTTTACTGAAGTAGCAATAGGAGAATCTTTCTTTTTCCAAGCGGATGCCTGGAGATCTCCAGAATCACCAGACCATTCTTCTTCACCCCATGAATCTCCTGTCAAACCCGGCTCCTGAACTACAGCCTTCTTCCATGGGTTGCCCTTCAGAGATGCAAGGGCCGATCCTTCCTTGACTGTCCCTGCACCTCCCCATGCATTGGTAGCTGTTGATGCCGCTGATGCACCATTCTGCATAACCACAACAGCCCCATAATAAACTGATCCGTGATCCAACCTCCTCATGGCAGTTGCTGCTCGGGCGGGATCATGAAATACAGCCAATGCATTCTTGTCGTTCAACCAAACCAGTTCACATTCCCCTCCGAACCTTAATACCAATGCACTTATATCTGCTTCCCTGGGCAAATCTAGAAAAGAAACAACAAGCCTGGGATCCATGTCCACTAGAGGATCAAAAGCTGGTGGATGAGTTGCATTTACAGTGGATGCACCCTTCATCCCAATAATCCGAGGTGGGGGCTTAGATTTGGGTGTGACATGAACCACAATGAAACGCTTTGGCTCCCAACCAGCAGCATGGACAGCAAGCTTCCACCTCTCAGCTATTAGCCTTACTGCATCTCTCTTATCCTTCAGCATTGGACAGAAAACATGAACCTTAAGACCATTTGTAGATACTCTGTTCTTTCCGAGCACCAAGACCTTGCATCTCTCCTCCACAGAAATGACCCACTTTGGATCTCGCCTATACAGGTCTGCAAGCAACTCAGACACAGAAGAATTCTCACCAAAATGAAGTGCGTCCAAATTTGGAGGGTTGATATCAAAGGCATCTGCAAGAACCCGTTTACGTTCCAATTTGGCACATTCATCATCGCACATAAGCTTTCTCTGACCAAGAGGAATCTTCTTGCCAGTTGATTCCACTGGTTGAAGTGGCACAGGTAACTTTTGGAGAAGGGAAGCTTCTAAAACAGTATCAGCATTAAAACCACTACTGCTGCCTCCAGCATCACAAGGAACACTGGCTGTGATTCGGCCACAAGAACAAGTGATGGTAACAGGAAATTCACATCTTACATCAGGACAAATGGCAGAAGGGTGGCACAATGCTGTACATGTATGCCTGCAATCTCTCCTTGGAGCACCACAGATCTGCCCACAAGAAGTTTTCAAGCCTGGTACAGACACTGCAGCAGGTTCACAAGGCGATGGGTGACAAGTTCGGCCACATGCATGCATACCACACTGCCTAGTCTTGCCACAGAGCTTGTTACATCTAATATCCTTTGACCCACAAGGTATGTTCCTGAGAACCACATGCCCACCAATACACTCCTTTGCTATAGGCACTGAACAAGGTGGGCAATCTCCAAAATGACAACTATGAGACGCTGAATGGCCGCAAGGCTGAGGAACTGTGCAAGGGAGCTGACATGAAGGAGTAGGTGTACCGCAAGGCAATGGAGGAGGGATTGAAGTTCTCCCACAAGCACAAGTCAGATCAGTGAAGATTGTTTCAAGGCAGGGAGGGCAATGACCACTGTGACACAACGATTCACAAGAATGCTGTCCACACCTCAGCTTCTTCCCACAGGACATTTGGCAAAAGTGTGGATCCCAATCTCCAGAGACGAGGTTGTTAGAGTTGGAAAGAGGGCAACACCGTTCACTACACCGGTGCCTGCCACAATTCTTCTTCCGCCCACAAGATTTTTCACATGTGAACTTCTCATCCCCAGTTGTTTTATAGCATTCGACAGTTCGAGATGTTGAACCACAACGACACTTTTGAGTGACATGAACCAAACAAGGCGGACAATCCCCAGAATGGCACACCTCGTTACAATGGTGCACTCCACAAGTAAGAGCTTTGCCACATTTTTGTGTACAAGTTGGAATTGTGTCCAAACAACTCTTCCTTTGCTCCTGCAAGCTTGTTTTACCACAATGGCAAGACTTGATCTTACTTGGCATCAATTCGCAATCCCCACAAGGCCCAGGGTGACATATTTCACCACATTTATGGTGTCCACAACTAAGCTCCTTTTCACAAGTTGAACTACAAGAAAAGACACCATCTTCTGCTTCAATTTCCCCCTTCACAGCCATGTCTCCACAATGGACAACCTCCAGCTTTTTCTTGCAAAAACATGATGCACTGACAAGAACCTGGCAAGGACCACAAGGACCCACATGGCATATCTGCTCACACCGGTGCCGCAAGCAATTAAGAAGCTTATTGCACTGCTGACCACAGGTTAGAACAGACTTTCGATCAGAGCATCGAGTTGTAATTAGTTTTTTCCCACAAGGGCACAAACGGGGTGGAGCAAATGCCTTACAAGGAGGGCATGGACCTGGATGGCACTGCAAGACACAAACATGAGGGCAAAGATCCTCCTTACTCAAATCAGAATTTGGAATCTCGCTCTCAAGCTGCTTCCCACATGATTCCCCACACGAATGCGGAGTCAGATACAAATCAGAAGGTGGATCAGGCCTCTTCCCACAAAAACAAACATACCGGATCTCCTTTGATGACAGCAGCTGCACAGATTGACATCCTGGGCACCGCCAGTTAAACCCCTGACTCTTCTCAGCTGACAAATCAACAGAAGTAGGCGCCCGAGCCCATTTCTTAATGCAATTCAAATGGAAAATTGAGAAACAACTCGAGCAAGACCATATCGGCGCAGACCTCCTAACCATATCATAACAAATCATGCACTCAACTGAACCCTTCGCGAGCTTCTCCTGAATTTCTTGCACAAGCTGTGGTAAATTCAGGTCCTGCTCCTTCTTATCCTTACTCCCATTCCTATCCCAACGATTATTCACAGGTTGCCCCTTTTGCCCTCTCAAGTCATTTCTTCCTCTACCGTGGTTATCTCGCGGCATGGAGCTATAACTTGTGTGCCCAACAATCTCATTTCCAACTACATTCGAGGTCTGCTGTGGGTTTATAACTGAAGATGTGGGTGTTGATCCTCTAGGGATCCATTCTTGGCGAGTAACTTGAGCAGGATATCTAGGCCTATCCCTTCTATCATTTCGATCTTGAGAATGAAAGCTCATAATTCTTCTTCAATTCAACAACACAACTCAACTCAACCACTATTTCTAATTCAATCACGCACACAAAAACCCTTTTCTTGAATTCCTCACAAACTGTAACAAAATATATATAAACAAGAAGATTATAAAACAGAAAACCCTAATATGAAACGAATTAAATCAAATAAAATAATCTAAAACTTGCAAAACTGGAAACGAAAGAGAGACAGTGAATGAAAATAGAAATACCTGATGAACAAATCAAGATTAATTTATTTATTTGCGGTTGGGTTTCTCTCTAGAGAAACCAAGAAGAGAAAGTGGAGTAATTGACGAAAGGAGAAATGGGTATTTATAGGCCCCCAGAGAGCGAGGAAATAGGCTTGGGGCCGAAGGAATAACCGAATAGAAAATTGGGTGATAAAGAAAAATAAATAAACAGTCTCTCTCAGTTATATAAACTCGTGTGTGTGCGTGGTGCTCACTCAACCGCCTGATGAGGAAAGCGCTACCAGCGCGCTGAGGTCTCCATTGGCCATTGCTTGCCTGCCATATGTCAAAATCCTTCCTTCTGTTATATCTAGGGTGGTATTTGCTATTTTTTGAAATAATTGTCCTTGACTTTAGTCAACAAAAACATGAGGATTATATACTATCCTCTTCATTTTTATTTGGGTCGGTTCCTTCATTCCTTGTAGGGCCCAATTCCAAGGAACCGGAACAGGTAGCAGATCGGTTCCTTGGATTTGGAACCAGAATCGAATCTCTTGGTTCTGGTTCTGCGTACCTTGCTACTTATATCTCTTGATATTTTAAAAAATGACAAATATACCCCTAAAAATTACAATACACCCCAACATTTTATAAAAAATATAAATACACCCTAGATACCTGGACTTCGGTTCTAGACCCGGTTCCCAATTATGGGTTAAGTTCCTAAAGTGGTGGACTCGAACCCACACAGGGCCAGTTCCATCAAATTTGAAACTGGAACCGATCCATAAAGCTCGGTTCCGGTTCTACCCTTTACCCATGCTCACCCTAATTCCCTTTTTTGAATTTATCAAGTATTATCTATATATCTATAACATTCAGCAAATATTTGATTCTATCTCTTCTCTTCTTTATTTGTCTTTATGTTAATAACTAGAATTAAAAACCAAAAAAGTCTCTGATTGTCTAGTAATTTATGACTAGGTTTACCCTTTCTATAAATGATATAATTGACGACTTATAGAAAATATATTGATATATTCAATGTCTTTAGTCAAATACATTGATATCACTTAGATGACTTATATTGCAGGGCTACATTAACCTCTTTGGAGGCTTCATAAACTAAATGTCACCCTCAAATGCATAGAAAATGGATGCCAACGCTCTTGGAAGTTATTAAACTATGGTGAGAGTTAAATTGGCAAAAGGGTAGTTTAGTCAATTACATCAAAATGTAAACAACAAAAGATATCAAATGCCCGAGGCTTGCATTGATACAAGTGGTTGACACAATCAAAACCATTAAAATTAAGATTAATGTTCGATACAACATTGTCTTGTTGCTCGTGTTGCCTTAACGCTAAGTATTGGTACAATTTCATCTTCGATGAAGCCATCAAATGAAGTGTAAGGGACTACTTGAAGATATCAACTATAGAAATTTATTACATGTTAAGCAGAGGAGAGTTGATGGTAAATTCAATGAGATTGGTACTTAAATCTGTTGGATTAAAGTGTCACCTTTTAGAATACATGGCTCTAATAAAGTTCTGCAAAACCTAAAGGGTGAAAATGATTTTAAACATTCCCCAAAATTATCAGGACAAAACTGTCACTTCCTAAAATCACCGGGTCCAGTTAAATATTCTGAAACTTAAGGGGTGAAATGATTTTAACCCTAAACTCTACTGGTGTATTTGAGCCTTCGAAAACAGCATAGACTCGGAAAGCCTCCAGCTTTTAACCTCTGGCGCTCACAACTCTCACCGACCATCAATACTTTTTCGATTCTTCTTAGAAGATTCGAGTTCCCTATATTTTCTCTCTCACTTTATTTTCGTCTCGTCTTGTTTCGTCTTTTAGGGTTTTGGTTCTAATAATTTCTCCACCTCGGTAAGTTCGCTTCGATTCGATTCGATTCGGTTCGATTCAACTCTAAGTGGATTCTATTTTCTTCGTTCGTTGCTTATCAAATTTTCGATTGCTGCCTTCTTCGTTCATTCCTTACTATTTTCGGCTTGTTCAATTTGCTTTTGGACTTTTTTTTAGACTGTTTTTTCTTGTTTGGGTTTTCTCGATGATAATAAATACGAATTTAAGGTTTTCTTTTTGTCGAAGGATTGATGTGTTGACTTTTGTTGATGTGCAGGTGATATTTGAACTTTAGATTCTGCGTGGAAGATGGAGGATTGGGGTGAGCATTGTTCTTTTATTTTATGAGTTTTGTTTGATGAAATTTTTAAACTGGGGTGGAATTGAGAACTTTTTAATTGGATTATAGCAGTTATATGTCTTGAGTTAAGTTGGTCTTCAATTTTTTCTCTCAACTGAGTTTTAGTAAAATTGGGTATATGCTTTCTGGTAAAACATATTAATGTTGTATGACTTTCTGGGACAATAAGTTGATCTTGTAAGTTTAACTGACTTGACAAAATATAGCATACTTGTTTCATTATTTTAAGGTGGTCTCGTTAGACTTTAATCACATGTATACTTGTTCAACTTGGCCTAAGCTGACAGGTAATCTCGGTACATAGTAAGTGATGGAATCTATGTGTTTTAGCATGTACAATGTGATTAGGCCTTATTCCATGGAGATACTTAAATAAATGACATTTTTATATTAACACAACAAGTTCTAGAGTAGAAGAGCAAGGAATAGGAAAATTTAATTGGTACTGAACACAATTAGAATTAGCCTTGAGGAATGTTTGGAGTCTAATGGGAATTAGAACTTCCCTATTTTAACCTATTATGATTTTTCGGAACCTACCAAACATTATTAAGGTTTATGTATTGGAAGGATGGGAAGGAGGAACAAGCATTATGTGAGAAGAAAACTATTGACAGATTGACTATTGGTAGGGTTTCATTACTTGAATTAGTGACATGGTTGGAAAATTTGAACTACCAACCATGGAGGTTGGTATATGTATATTTGATCTCTTTCTTGGCTTTAAATCATGGTGCAAACTAAAGTAAGTGTAATGAACCTTATATAAAATCCTGGCGTGGAAAAAAGGGTTTTTCCAATTCTGGCTGATTTGAATGTTCTCTTGTGAATTTGTTTAAGTGTATTTCTTTGATAATTATTTGGGGCTGTATCAATTGTTTTTATTTTATTTTGTTGGTGTTTGGAGTTGTGGATGGTTATGCCGCAAAAATATCATCTTGAAGTATTTTTGGACTGTGTTTCTTAGAATTTTCCTTTTTGTGCTCTTTGTTTTTTTTAATACAAAAGACGATACATTTATGTTTATGTTTACAACCATTTCAGAGGATGATGTAATTCCACCTCTTCCTAAAAAGGAGCTTCCAAAAAGTGCATGGGATGAGGAAGATGTAGAAGAGAACGATGTAAAAGATTCATGGGAGGACGAAGATGAACCTGCTCCTGTATGGCACCCATTGTCCTTTTCTTTATTATATTTGTTAACTTTTGTTTATATTACTTGTGGATGATGAGTAAGAAATTACATTAAGCAAGCGATCTATAATTAGCTGATTGTCTAGTGAATAACTTTGTCGTTTATCAGGATTCTAAGAACTTGCTGTCTTGAATATTAGCATGGAGCAGGGCACTGATCCACATTTCTCTACATGAATCCTTGTAATTCTTTGTCATCTAAATTATAGCTCATTAAGGAAATTTATTTCTGAAGTGCAAAGAGTACTGCCCCTAATTTTGACTGGGATGTATATTTCTAGTGTGTCAATGTTACTTGGAAGTTATTTTAGAGTTGATGTATATCCCTAGATTTCATGTGTAGTTGTCATATGTATGTGTGCTTGCATGGTAGTGTAGGAGGTATAATTGAGCGTGGAAGTTGTCTTTTATGACTGAGTTATCCAAAAGAATATGTCTCTTAGCATTGCAACTAGAAGCGTACTTAAACAAAAAACTGGAATTCGCATTCATAAATCATGCTGTTGCTGTCTGGTAGTTCCCTTCTTGTGGGAGCTGACCTCTTCAGGGTCTTAGATGCAAGACCTCATGAATCTATTTCTTATAGCATTGTCTGCTCCAACCAAATGCCTGATGCATCCATGCTCCACAATGATAGAATTTGTGCTCTTCAGTTTAGGTTTTTGATGCTTATTTGAATAATCTAGAAGGAAGAGGCCCCTGCCACTAATAGCTATCATAAAGCAGATCCTCCTGCAATAATTTGTATGCTGTTGTTTGATTATTTCACTGATTTGACAGGCACCTGCACCAGCTCCTCCTGCTGAACAGGTCTCCAAAAAAGCTGACAAAAAACCTAGTGAGAAAAAGAAAATTGTAGCTGAAGAAGCAAAGGAAGTGCCATTGGATCCTGTAGCGGAGAAGCTTCGCCAACAAAGGTAATACCATTATCTTGATTCAAGCAATATTAATATTCCTGATTTTTATCCAGGGGTTATATCTGATAACATCATGGCTTCTTTCCTTGGTGGTATGGTTAGGATGACCAAATGTTTTGCTTTGACTAGTGTTTATTTTTATTTCTTCATAATATTTCTGCAAAATGTGTTGAAATATCTTAAATCTATGTAATTGTGGTGTTCGCTTGGCTTTATGTTGTCAAGTGTGAATGGCTGAATTTACTTGGGTTTATATGTTGAAGTGCTTATATATTTCTAATTACCACAGGCTAGTGGAAGAAGCTGATTATCAGTCTACCACAGAACTGTTTGCAAAGAAAGGTGACGAGAACACCCTTGACAATTTTATTCCTAAATCTGAAAGTGATTTCTTGGAGTATGCTGAGCTCATTTCACATAAACTGCGCCCCTATGAGGTATCGTTATTTGTCAATGCCATGTGATTAAATTTGTAGCTTTTTGAATTGTTAATCAGAGTTCTAGTTTGACACTGGCATATTATCATTACAGAAAAGCTTCCATTACATAGGATTACTAAAGGCAGTAATGAGGCTGTCAATGACATCTCTAAAAGCTGCTGATGCAAAAGAGATCTCCTCTTCAGTCTCAGCAATTGCTAATGAGAAGCTCAAAGCCGAGAAAGAGGCCAATGCTGGCAAAAAGAAAACAGGTAGGAATAGGTTTTGTTAGCTTATTTACTTCAAGTAACCAAATAGATCCTGTGCATTTCTGTCAAATGTCACTCATTCTATATCGACCAGCTTGTTGAAAGAGCTGAGATTGCTTTTACATATTCTTCAAAATGCAACGAACCCACATACATATTCACAAACAACTAATTTAGCTTTTAATGGAGTATGAATGTCTCAGTGTTGAGGCTTGTGGTAAATTGTTTAACCTTGTTTCTTGTTTTTCTCCAGGTGTAAAGAAGAAACAGCTTCTGGTTGATAGACCGGATGATGACCTTCTTGTCAATGCTTATGATGCAGTCGATGATTATGATTTCATGTGAGCACGTCCAAGACCTTCACCTTCAGTCATTTTGTGTCTTCTAAATTTAATTTAATTTTATTATAGTTTTAAGAGACGAGTTTCAACCAAAAAAAAATGTATCAAAGATTTAGGTACTCTGTTGCGTGTCCAACAGTTCAGATTCTTGGAATAGACTTTAATGCCCTTGAGTTGGACTAGAGTTGAGGGATTTGTGTTACTCTTTCCAGAGTGGCTATTGTTACCAGTTTTCTCCAATCCAATGATGTGATGCTAATTTTAGTCATTTAAAATCCTTAATTATCATCACAAACATTTTTGCCTATAAATATATTCTACCCGGAGCGTGTGACCTGTACATGCATCTTGATTGGACGAATGTATTTGTGTATGTTTTACTGAGGTCATTCTCTTTATTTGACGGATATATTTTGTCGATTCCATTGAAGACTCTCTCTATGTACTTGTGTCGATTCCATTGAAGGGTCTCTGTTTGCATACGTGCATCCATCTTAATTAGACGAACGTTCTATTTCTCTGTGTTTAGATGTATATGTGACTTGAATATGCATTCTGTTCCATTGAGTATTTAAAGTAAAATTAAAAATTATTTATAAAAATTCTCCAGCTATGGAGGAAGTGTTGGTTGAGGACCTGAGGTTGTAAATTGTTGGTTTGAATATTAGTAGCTTCACTAGTGTAATGTGTTTATATTATTCATTGTTTTAGGTCATTTCAATTTTATGAAAGAAGCTTTCAAAACCCAACAAAAACTCTTCTAAACATAACGGACATAACCCCTTTACATCAAGTCCAATCTTAGTGTACGGTTTTTTCGAATAGAGTTTATGAAAGAAGAGCTTTTATGAAAATCTGTTAATTGTTTGGGCGAATAGATTAAGTCAAAGTTATAAAATAGAATAAAGATATTGATGAAATTTCAACAATTTATATAAGCTCAAAATTTTCAACCGGTTAACTCTTATATCATTTATCTTTTGCCATTTATCGAGACACTTTATCCGGGCCTCGGGTTAA
>WYDK02000017.1:358440-407944 GCA_009867345.2 Toxicodendron radicans
TATCTCAATTATGGATGTGTGTATGATGTTCTCCTTCATTAAATGATGATGTATGACTCTACTAAACCAATTCGCTAATATAAACAGATTAAAATTCTAAAGTTTTTTGGTTGAAAATGCGAATACGTGCTTTCGCCGCTTAGAACCTGATAATTTCATCGTCAATAACGTTTAGGAGGGTTCGTAGTGTTGTCGACATTGTCACTCGACACCCTGATGTTCAAGTCAGTATTTTTTTAAGTGTTTTAACGGAGTACTTAAAACGGTTAGAGTACGTAGTATTAAGTGGAGGGTTTTACTAATTGAATGATACGATGTTTTAAATTTCTTCTTGTTTAATTAAGGTTAGAACTAGGTATAGAGAGAAGAAATTCAACAACAAAGACAATTGTTTTTAATATTATGGCCAACAATAAATCCCATCAACTCTAAATTCAGTATTAAATAATCACAATAACCTTTCGTGAAGATATATCTTACAATGGTGGATGAGAAAATCTTTTAGGGTTAGGAGAACAAATATTTTTTGGGGTACATAGGAACACTTAATTGAATGTAAAAGGTAGATATAATATGTAGAAGTTACTGACTATTATTTGATCTAATTAAAATAAAATAAAATAAAATTAGTTAAGAACAACCCAATTCTTAATTATTATTGTGTATTGAATCAAATAATCGATAATTATTTTTCAACTAATTAAAAACAATAAATATATAGAAATTATTTTAATCTCTTCAGAATAATTTGGTTTAATTTTAATTCTTTATTAATTAACACATCAATAATCAATTTGTTATTGAACTCATAAAAAAATAATCAATTAATTTTATTATTGTTTTATTGTATATGTTAGAATAAGTTAGATCCCAAAAGGAGAATTTAATTTGGAAATTTGAGGGAATATTGTACATATTTATGCCTTTCTTTTCTCATATATGTCTAGCTTAATTAATTAAGTTAATTACAGAGTAAGACAAAGAATTTTCCTTTTTCTCTCTTTTTTTTTTTTTTTTTTTTTTAGTTTACCTACTTGACCTTTTCTGTAAGTTAATTGTTTACTTGGGTTAACCAAATTTATTTTTAAGGCTATAAAATTATATTAACTTATTGACCAAAATGGAGTAATGTTAGACTAATTCTTTTTCAACTATTTGTACACGTAAGAAAATTACTATAAACATCCATAATTTTAAAACTATACTGAATTTTTATCTTTTAATATTCATTCATAGTATCTAACGATAAAAAAAAAAAAAAAAACGTTCCCAATAGAACCAAATACGGACATCCGCATTATTTTTAAAATCTAATCCGTTTATGCAATTTGCCTGTTTACTATCACTAGCAAATGTTAAAAAAAAAAAAAAACAAAATTCATCCAATATTTTCATATTGAAAGTTGAAAATTTTAGTTTTTATTACTTTTTTTTTTTATGCGAGGAAAACCCCTCTCTATTGGGTCTTTAGCCCAAAGAGGTAAGTAAAATCCTCAACTGTCCCAGACTCTTACAAAGAATACACACCTTAGCTCGAACATGAAACCTACAAGCTATAACTCACACCCTTTACCATCACGCCACACCCCTTGAGACCTTATTACTCATTATTAAAGGGTATTTTATGTAAATTAATTCCTTCCCCACTTGTAATAAATATTGTGTTCTTGAGACAAGAACAAATCATAAAGAATATAAATTTAAATAAAATAAAGCCAAGAACTAGTGATATCTTTTTTCTCTTTATTTATGAACTAACTTTAAAATCTTTTCTCTCTCTCTCCTCTATGAGGATGTACTCACAAATGATTTTGCAATCGAGTGCTTTATGATTGAAGAGAAAGAGAAAGAGAAAGAGAAAGAGAAAGAGATAACTTTATTTATTCACCAAAACAATTAATTCTTTTTTATTCTGAAACCAATAAAGAAAGGCTGGAAGTAGAAAGAAAAGTTCTATCTATTATTATAGACTTCTGTTTTGTGTCCTTTTGCTTTATCATGAAAATTCAATGGATATTAATGCCGTTTTTACCTTTGCCCTTTCTTTCTTAGAGTGAGAATCATAGACCCTTGAGGTTTAAAAGAACAATAAATATCATCCTCATGTTATTTTTTTTTTTAATTAACAAAAAATTTCTCCTACCGTTAAGTTTTAGAACGATGCTCCGTCACATTCTAGGAATTGGTTTCACCCGAAGCATCAAACCAGTTATCATCACCCATGACTTATGTGTACGTACCACTAGTGAGGTAGCTAGTGCCACAAACGCTTTTGATGGTCTCTTATTGTCTCATACCATGGTTGGGGTCTAAAACTAGGGTGTGAAGTCGAACAATATATAAAAAATAATTATACAAATTATTCCTTATAAATTGATATGATAATCTTACATGTTTGACATATCATGTACCATAATTTATTTTTATAAATTAAAACCCGCGTCGATAAATTAATTCTATTAAATTCTTTTACATTTTTCAATTCAAAAAATTAATAAATTCTTCATTAAACCTATATTTTGATAAGTTTTATTCTTTATTAACCCATGTTGATAAATTAATCAAACCATCAATGGGTGGCCGAGTGGTAAAAGATTTAGGAACCAAGATGTTTGCTCTCTCTTTGGTCTCAAGTTTGATTCTCAAACTTGTCCTGTTTCGAAAGTCTTGTTTTGGGGAGGAGTGATTTGGTCAGGTGCGTGTAAGCTAGCCTAGGATACCCTTCTTAAAATAATAATAATAATAATCAAATGGATCTTAAGTTCCAACTATTTACTAACATTAGGGTAATTTTTATTATTTTATAAACTTTAAAGAAAAATTGTTATTAAATAAAACTTCGAGGGGTTAATGGAAACTTTAATTTCCTCCTTTGTTTCATCTCGCAATTCGAGGAAGAGTAAGAGTGAGAGTTTGAAAGGAGGACCACCTACCGCCCATACAAATGGTCAGAATTTAAGGACTTACAAGTGAATGTGAAGATCCCAATTCTCAATTCCACACACACTCTCCCTATTCATTCTTTAATGGTACAGGGTCCACATGTATATATATATATATATACACCTTAGGAAGAGTAACGTTACCCCCTTTTTGTCCATCTAAAAATTACCATAACCATTTAAGAATGAGTTTTAAACCATGAACGGTAAATCTAATAGCTCACATAGATTGGTGTTTCGCTTAATGGTATTTTAATCATGTGATTTGATGATTTAGATCAGGCAACGTTAAGGGGAAGGTTTAAATTATGGTTCAATGGTTCTGACAATAGTAACAGTGTGTTTAGTAACATAATTTAACATAACATGTGCGTTAATTAATGCGTTTCATGTAATACCGGATGATAAGGTTGAATCATGACCTAATAATTGATCGGAAGATAAATGGCTTGAAAAAGGGGCAACCTTACCTAAGTGAGATAACACATTCCTTAATTGATTAAATGTAATATTGTGACTGAGTTTTCACATCACTTGTCACATGGGGTTATTGATATTAGATGTAGACATTTGCCCTGAAATTAATTAATTTGTATTCTTTTTTAATTATTAAAAAATAAATAAAAATAGAAAAAAGCCCCAAAAAAAAAAAA
The DNA here is from genome assembly GCA_009867345.2 of Toxicodendron radicans. Classification (NCBI taxonomy): domain Eukaryota; kingdom Viridiplantae; phylum Streptophyta; class Magnoliopsida; order Sapindales; family Anacardiaceae; genus Toxicodendron; species Toxicodendron radicans. The sequence continues at coordinate 362,036 of WYDK02000017.1, forward strand.
AAATTAAGGGCTTTCATAAAATTGCTTTTCACAAAAGTGCTTCTTCTGTTGTCTGAAAAGGATGTTGATTTTGCATAAAATAGGAATAATTAAAACATAAATTTAATTTTCACTTTTATCTTTTATCTACCTTTGCAAATTGATGGGTTACATCACACCATGTCGGCTCAATTTGAGTCAAGATTTGCTAAATTAAATCTACTTTATTATTATATAATATAAATATATAATTTTTTTTTATAATCAAGGTGTCCGGATCAGCTTACGTATATCTTAACTGATTTCTTTATTTCTACCTTACGTTAGACTGTCTTAAAGTCGGTATTGTGGTTCACCACTCTTCTACCAATAGCAGAAGCTCATAGCAAGAGTGTGGAAGTCCACTCAAATACCTTTTAGCGACCATGCGATCCACGTATTGTACACGAAACTGGTTGACTCAGATGGTTAATGTTACCATGTTCATCCCGTTCAGGAGAGTGCCTTATCCTCGCTCGTCTCTTGTACAAATTACTGCATCTCTGCTTACCTCCAATCACAGCCTTCTCGTGATACCTCTGAGGGAGACTAGCGCAACAGCCCACCACCACGACCTCCCACTTAAATCGCAGATATTCAGATAGGAAATCGAACTTGAGACCATTTCCTTATTCACACAATCTCCAATTCGCCATAACAATCTAGATTGTCTAAGAATGAATAAAATATAAATTATTACCAAAGGTAATTTTCACAAAAGTCCTAAAAACACATGCTAAAACACAAAAAAAATATATGTTTTAAATAATAATAAAAAAAATTAATAGATAAAAGAAAATTTATATATATATATATATATTTTTTTTTTATTCTCATTATATTTACCGGACCATCTTTCGACAATTTATAAATGTATTATTATTTTAATAAGACATACTCGAAAAAATTAATTTATTAAGGTTGTACGATTATTATGCATTTATTTTGAAAAATGACCGGTCAAATTAATTCATGTATCGTAATATTATTTGAATGATCTCAACGAGTGAATCCTAAATCCACGTGTTTATGTTGTAAAAGTATAAGATTTTTTTTATTATAGTAATGGATTGAAAGTTATATATATATATTTTTTTTGTATTATTGAAAATTTTTATTTATAACAGTTTTCTTGTTTCATGTAAATATCTTCCTCGATCGATATATTTTGAAGGAGACAATAGATTTTATTGAAAACATGATGGAAAGAATATAAAGAATTAGAATTATTAGTTGGCAAAGTGATGAAATAGAAAGGAGTACTATGGAATATTATGAACTATTGCAATTGAATAAAAATATTAGCCGACAGTTTCAATACTTAGAAAAAAAAAAGTATGTCTTTATTCTATTCCCAAGCTTTGGATATTATATTACCTACCATTAGACAATGCATGTCCCGTCATATTAATGGGATTTGGTACTCATTTTTACTTTTATATTGGACTTGTGACGAAAGCTAAAAAAATATGTGGGTCTACCCCCAACATCTACTTGACCATTTTACCCTTGTTACAAACTCAGAATTATAGGTCGAGGTGTAGGGTTATATTCGAGTATTGTTATTACTTTTAGTTTTAACCATTCGATTAGTCCGAATGGTTTTGTTTGGACTAATTGAGTGGTTGAGTTGGAGAATAATCTTATGATTTTAGGTATTACGGAAACGTAAGATTATTCTTTGGTGTTTAACATTAGTCGTTACTCCCAATTTAACTAATTAATTAAACCAAATGATTTCGTTCAGACTAATTCGAATCGTTTGGATTGATCACATAGCTGAGTTCGAGGATAATGTTATCCTCTAAAAAAACTGTTTTCTGAATACATGCATAGGTTGAATAATGCAACAATCAACTATTGAAGTGAATTAATTTGAAACCAATGTGAAAAAGAATATGAATAATCAAATATCATGCCCAGCCAAGCAACTCAATCCTTAAAGGATAAAAGGGTAATTGAACTTCATTTACCATAAAAAGAAAATTATTATGTATCTTTAAATTTTGACTTTTTATTAATATGGTCCACATATTTGACAAATAGTGCAAACAGCCCCCACCACTGAAAAAGAAAAAAAACAGTTAACATTTTTTAGCTATCAAGAACAAGAAAGGCTAACTTTAGACAAAGCTAAGCCTTTTTGTTGTTAGTTTTTGAAAATTGTGGATAGTTATTTTTTTTTTTTTTTTTTTTTTTTTTATGTTCATAGCCCATAGACATTATAGATTGTTTTTTTTTTTTTTAAAATAACTGAAGTATTCGGACACAATTGTGCTTGTCGAGCCTATCTAATTCTTAAAGTCACGGAATACCCTACAAACCCAAATGTAGTAGGTGTCTACTCTTTAACTCGAATAGAAGAACTCTGGGTATAACTAACCATAGTGGCTAAAATGTTTATCATCCAACCACAAAGGGATATGTCATTCTAGATGGGTTATAACCATAAAAAAAAAATGGATAAAAACACTTAATTAAACATTGGTATAAATTATAGTACTATTTTTCAAACACAAAAAAAAAAAAAAAAATCAACCAAATTCAATATTAAATAAACACATTATATAACATATCCTAAAGAATCACCTAATTCCAATGCCTTTTGGTTTGGATCATTTTGGTTTTTGGTCTTACAAATGGGCTATTATTGTTTTGGGCCTCTCACAATCTTTAAACTCACGAAAGATGGTTGGCCCAATCACTATTCCTTGAGAGTGGAGCCATTTAATAGACTTAGTAATAAGTAGTATTTAAAAGTTTCGTGTAGTGTCGTATTCGTGTTTTTATCAAAATTTTCTTATTTAAGTTCAATCGTCAACTAAAATTTGATTTACGTATGAGAACTCAAAGATTTTTATTATTTTAATGTTTAGAAAATTTTTTAATTGTATATTTCACAATAAAAACATCTTGTACGAGCCAGATATATATATATGTTCATTCTATACAGATAGACCATATTAATCAATACTCATAAACTGCACATGTCACTTGATCGATGCAATCATCTAATATATGCAAACCACATTAACACTTACGACTTGCATAACGTACCCGATCGGTCACAATTAGGGGCAAAATTGTAATTTGAATTTATCAGTATTTGAGTTATTCTTCTATAATCTTATATATAGAGATCAATACTCATGACCTATATGCATACTACCACAACATTAACAAGCATAACTTACACATCCCCGACTGACTATGATCATCGGGGTCAAAATCGTAATTTGAATTATATAAAATTATATCTAGACTCGTGATTTCTAGCGCGCGTCACCTTATCGGAGCAATCATCTAGTATATGCGGTCCACGCACTCAGCTGTTCGATTACGTTAGGTGTCAAAATCGTAATTTGGATAAACCACTGAATTTCATGGTATTACTGATTAAGTGGGTGGAATTGTGGAAAGTTGGTCTCTGGGGCAGCTCTCTTGACTACCAGCCTTGGAATATTCTAAGGAATTTCAGAATTTATCCCCGCACTGATTATGTGGCATATTCGCATATCCTTCAACGCATTAGCTGAATCTGATTCACCAATAATTGACTCATCCATATATATATATATAGATATACATCAAAACTTTGGATTCTTTTCACTTACACCCCCATCGCATCTTCATGTGGGTTACGTAAACGTCTTTGTCTTTGTTGTCGTGTAGAAGGATTTATATTATTTATAGCATATCACAGGCTGAGACTATAGACAGAGAAAGCGAGAAAGAGAAAAGAGAAAAGAGAAGCTTTCATGGCGGTTTTGTGTACAAGGAAGGTGGCTTATATTTTGTGCCTGGTTTTGAGCTTTCTTTTGTGTTCAGGGTTTGGTTTTGCAGCGCTTGAAAGATTTGAACAGTCCATCAATGGTGATGGATCACTTAGCTTTTTGGTGATTGGAGATTGGGGAAGAAGAGGGGGATTCAATCAATCCGAAGTTGCTCTTCAGGTTTTTATTTCATTTTATTTATTATTCTGATTTTTTTTTTCTTCTTCATGAACATTTCAAAAATTATTTAAGTTTTTCCACGTGTAGCGTTTTCATAGGGAAGATGTATTATTATTATTATTATTATTTTTGGAGAAAATCTAGAACACGATGAATTACCATTACGAATATGTATCTGTTCAATATTGATGTCAAGAATTTTCATGCGTCATTTCAATCTATATAAAGTATTTTTAAGAAAATGCTTATTGGATCAATTGATTCGGATTGAACAGATATATATTTGACTTTTCATAGGAAAGATGCATTATTATTTTTTTTTTGGACAAAATCTAGAACACGATGGATTACTTTTACGTATATGTAACTGTTCAATCTCGATGTCACGAATCTTCATATGTCATTTCAATCTATATAAAAGATTTTTAAGAAAATTCTAATTGGATTAATTAATTCGGATTGAACAGAGATATATTTGACTGTTCAAAGGATGATTTATTTATAAAAAGACCTATTTACCCTTGATAAATTAAGAATTAAAAAAATTATTTAACAGTGATATTGTAAATTTATCTCTCAAAAAAGTTTTTGATCCGGATCAACTAGTTCAAATAGCACTGTCCATATCTTTATTATGAGCAATATTAGACCCACAAACTAATTCTTACAATCATAACGGTAGCTCGTAATTGGTCAAACAAGAAAATTCATCAGAAACCAATTGTAATGTCATAGAACGTTTGTGAAATTGGGTTTTGTAATTATTTTTTTCCTTTTATTATTTGTTTAAGATTATGTGTTAATGTTTACAATGAAAAATGGTTAAATGCAGATGGGGAGAATTGGGGAGAAATTAGGCATAAATTTCGTAGTTTCAACTGGAGATAATTTCTATGACGATGGATTGAGTGGGGTAGATGATCCAGCTTTTGAAGAATCATTCTCCAAAATTTATACAGCTAAAAGCCTCCAAAAGCAGTGGTACATCGGTAATTTCTTACTTCACTACCCCCATTTAATTAGCTAGTTAATTTAATTGAAACACTTTTTCTATTGGGATGAATTTAGGGTAGAATCAGAATCGGGGGTTAATCGGAACCGGAATCAGGACTAAATTAAAATTTTTGAAAAATATGGGGATTCTTTTGAATTTTACGATTCAATTGATTAATTAGGGTGTATTTGAATTTTTAAAGGATATATTTGGGCCCAATTTTTTAAATTTGTATTTGTACTTAATAGGGCTTTTTTTTTTTAATAAATTTGGGCCAATAATTTTTTTTTGTAAAACAGTGGGATGTATTTATAATTTTCGCATGGTATATTTGTCACTTTTGTGAATAGTAGTATATTATTGTAATTTTTCTCGAGTAACTATAACGCTACCAGGTACCAGCCATTGGATTGCCCTTGATCAGTTTTCAGGAGGCAATCTGACGGCTTAAATTAAACTTAGACCAATTTATTAATAATAATTTATTTATTTATGCAGTTTTGGGCAACCATGATTACAGAGGAGATGCAGAGGCCCAATTAAGCCCACTACTAAGACAAATTGATACAAGATGGCTTTGCCTAAGATCTTTTATTGTCAATGCAGGCAAGTAATTTTCTCTATTAATTTTAATTAAATTGATTAATTGTATAATTAATTAACTTTTTTTTTCTCTTACTTTCTCCAGAATTGGCTGAGATTTTCTTTATAGACACCACCCCTTTTGTCAAAATGTACTTCACTGACGAAGAAGATCATACTTACGATTGGAATGGTATTAAAACTCGAAAGTCTTATATCGTCAATTTATTAAAGGTAAATTATTATTTTTTTTGTTTCGAGATTTATGAACATGTGGATTTGATATGATCGAAATTTTATATATTTTTTTAATCTAATTTTTATTTATTTTTATACGGATTTAGGATTTAGAAGTAGCGTTGAGAGAATCGAGCGCCAAGTGGAAGATTGTGATTGGTCACCATGCAATCAGAAGCATTGGGCACCATGGAGACACTCAAGAACTCATAAACCATCTTCTTCCACTTCTAAAGGTGAACTATTAATTATTTAATTTAATTTAATTTCAAGCAAAATGAGATCAAATCCAAACCGTTGATTTATTCTAACTCTTGTTAATTTTATAATTAATTTCAGATCTACGATGTTGATTTTTACATGAATGGTCATGACCATTGCCTTGAGCGTTTCAGTGACAAAGAAAGGTAAAAATGAGGGGGGAAATTGTGATTTGATAAAATCTAAGGGGGTAAAATGTGAGAAACTCTTTTTTGTTTGAGTTATTTATAATTTAAACTTTGTTTTGTTGCAGCCCTATACAATTTTTAACTAGTGGAGCAGGATCCAAGGCATGGAGGGGAGATATTAAAGAGAAAAACAGAGATGGGTTACAATTCTTCTATGATGGGCAAGGGTTTATGTCTGTGGAGTTGAATCAATCAGAAGCAAAAATTGTGTTCTATGATGTTTTTGGTGAAGTTTTGCATAAATGGAGTACAAATAAAGAGCTTCATTCATCTATATAAGTTTTCTGACGACCTCAGTTTGTATTATAGATGAAAAATTTTCAGTAGGATATGCACCCGTTTGATTGATGTAGTATTGTATCTCATGGCCGTGCAACGAAGAATCTCCCATAAGATGTGAATCCATTCAATCCGTATAGGATCGTAGGTCATGTTCGCTCGATAAAAATTCTCCAATAGGATGTGTATTTGTCTAATCAAGGTAAAGTGTTCGAAGATATGTTTCCTATAAGGCGATCATATGGCCAATTAGGTTAATACTATAGGCCATGTTGGCGCATAGTAATGAACTATGTACAAATGCTGTATTCTTGAAGACTTCTCAATTGGTAGATGTAGGATGTAAAGTAGAATTGATTATGATTGTTAAACATTTGAGTGTTGATAATTGATATTTGGAGTAATCTCTTTAGAGATGTGTAAAAAAAACTCAATATTCTGAATTATAATTTTGTGGGAACTAACTTTTAAAAATTTTGGTAAAAAAAGAGCATTCAACATTATAATATTTTTTTTAATTAAAAAATAAACTTGTTTTTGTTATTGGATCAGATTGACCTACGGTTGAATCGGCGGGAAAAGTGTCGGACCACGATTCAACCTCCGAGTCAAAGAATCTGTGATGTAAACTGACGTCAGCATAATATCACCTTAAACCCAAAACCCAAAATTTTTAGAAATTTAATAATTATTAGCTTTTTACAATTTTATTATACCATATTGACGTCAAGTATGACATCACCAACCCGATTTATCGGTATAAAAACATTGTCAAATAGACGTAAATACAATATTATATGTCGTCAAAATGAGTCGGAAATAATAACAAATCGAAATTCTTGATTGAAATAATTTTAAACAATAACCACACGGAACTTGGAAAACTCTAAGCATGATTGAATGATTAAAAATCTTTTACCTTGTCCAAGAATTTTGTGGGGGCTAAATAATGAGTAAAAGCCAAAACTTGGTATAAACAACAACAATGAAGAAGTTTCCAGGAAAATGAGATGATGGTGACCCATCGTTTATTTATTGTTTGGGAGGTCAGAAAATTTTGTACTCAATTCTTGCAATGCAAATTTGTCTATGTTAAACTTGCATTTCTTCATTCTATGGCTTCACTAGATTATTGGTCCATGCGGGCAAAGTGCTTTTACTTCTGGTTCTGCTTTTGCTTTTGCTTTCTTCCATTATTGTCAGCTGAGCTTTGGCAGCTTCAACACCCTGTTAAAGCTGATGGGTCTCTTAGCTTTTTGGTCATTGGAGATTGGGGAAGAAGAGGAGCTTATAATCAATCTCAAGTTGCATTTCAGGTTTATTTATTATTATTATTATTATTATTATTTTAAATACATTTGAAAATTAATTTTGAAATTATAAATTTTGTGTTGTAGATGGGAAGGATTGGAGAAGATTTAAATATAGATTTTGTGGTGTCGACCGGAGACAATTTCTACGACAATGGATTGAAAAACGTAAACGACCCATTGTTTCAAGAGTCATTTACTAAAATTTACACCGCTAATGGTCTCCAAAAGCAATGGTATAATGGTAAGTTCAACTTAATTTTTCAATACGAAAAATGTTACATTCTTGGAATATGATATTAATTCATTGTTATTCGCTTTCAAATCAAGTTCTAAAGGGTTCATATTAACTTAATACCGGTTCAAAAGTGATCGATTAGACACTAAGATTTAAGGGTGACATAGAAGGTAACGTTACCCTCCTAAATGTTTTGTATATAGTAGAGGGTATAACATTATGTTACCACTAATTGTCACCTTTGGATTTGGATCAAAGATTGAACTGTGACCATTGGGGTAACGTTACAGACTCAATATTTCAATTCCCTTAACACTACTAAAATAGTGTTACCAAAAGCAAGGGTATAATGGTAACTTCCACTTCTATACAATCATTTTTTAAAAGTATTTTTTTATTCTACCAATTTCCATAATTTTGACCCTTTCTCATGTTGGTGGGTACTAGTATTGGGGAACCATGATTACAGGGGCAATGTGGAGGCCCAATTGAGCCCAATTTTGAGGATGATGGACTCTCGATGGCTTTGCCAAAGAAACTTTGTTGTTCAGACAGGTTAAAAGAGGCTTCCAATTTGCATTCAATTTTCATATGATTTTCTTTTGCAATTCATCAAAATGTTGGTGACTGAGCTGAACCATTTCTTTTCCATAGAAATTGCTGAATTTTTCTTTGTGGACACAACTCCATTCGTGGATAAGTACTTCTTGAAGCCGAACAAACACGTTTATGATTGGAGAGGAGTAATTCCCAGGAAGAAATATCTCACAAAACTTTTACAGGTAAATTACTTCCATCGTCCGAGAAAATCTTCGATACAACATATACATATGCATCCGATCAACCATAGGCACTGTAGGCGTGTTTTTACTGTATTTCAAACCTTTAGGAACTAATTCGTTATTTGCAAGGACATTTTTGCTAGAATTCTACCTGCAAAGACTATTTATAATTTTGCAGGGATGTATTTGTTGAATTTCAAATCTACTGGAATTGCTAAAGCACTGGTCCTACTGGTCGGACCCAGTTTTCATAACATTGACAATAGGGTGTAAGACATACATTCATATTAACATGCAACTTTCTGGTTGATTGAATGCACTTACGTTCGTTGCACATTCGTTTTTAGCTATCATACATACATAAAAGTCAAAAATCTTCGTTGCGACAGATATACATACATTCAACCAATCATAAAGTATAAGACATATGTGTACACTAACATGACAATTTCTGATTGACTGAATATATATACATTCATTGCACGTAAGGCTTTTTCGCTATCATACATACATAAAAATAATCTGAAACATGTATGATATTGAATCTAAACCTATATAACCAGGATCTGGAATTAGCAATGAGGAATTCAGCTGCAAATTGGAAGATTGTGATTGGGCATCATACTATGAGAAGCATTGGGCATCATGCTGACACCAAGGAGCTTGTACAACAACTTCTACCAATACTTAAGGTAACCTTAAATTTCTCTAGGCTTTTGACAAAACAAATTGTTATAAGTTAAACTGTTACTTTTCTCTAATAAATGTTAGCTCTAATTTCAGGCCAACAATGCTGATATGTACATAAATGGCCATGACCATTGCTTGCAACATATAAGTAGTACTAGAAGGTAATGTAGAAAAAGTTAGTTCGCTCGTCTAATTACATGACGCGTGTAGGTCACATCATTGTGTAATGTGTATTGAACATACATACATGCATATGTCCGAGCGTATGAAGATTTTACCTTCAAATATTGGCAATATACCATATTAGCATAATTTTATTTTGAATAACAAATACAAATTCTCTTTGTGGATTTGTGCAGCCCAATTCAATTTTTGACTAGTGGAGGAGGATCAAAGGCATGGAAAGGTGAGATTGATAAAAGGAACCGAAATGGAACAAGATTTTATTATGATGGTCAGGGGTTCATGTCTATACAACTCACAGAGGCTGAAGCAAGGATCATATTTTATGATGTTTTTGGTCGAGTTCTACACAATTTAAATCTATCCAAGCAGCTCAATGCTGCTATGTAGTATTTGATTATGAATATGTAATGACTGTATTTTCACTTAATAGAATAATTTGGATCCGCTCCTCATCTAGATTTACTGAATTGAAGAAACTTGTAACACATACGATCCAGGATGTTCCGTAAATTTCATATGAAAGGAACCATAACAGTAAGAGCACAAATTCAAGCAGCAAATTGTACTATAGCAACTATATACAAAACCAATTAGCACATATTATTTGGTACTTGGCTATCAAAACTACACCTCAGCTATAACATTTCAGTTTGGTCAGTTTATATAGGACAAGCTTTTCTTTTAGCATGGTTGAAGGTGAAAACATAATTTAATTCATAACAAAATGGTACCTTGAGTCCACATAGCTTTCTACGTCCCAGAGGAACGAACCAAAAGTCACAGCCTCCAAAACGAGTCTCTTTAAACCACCAAAGCTGATCTTGACGAGTTCATCATTTGAAGAATCAACAGTACCCTGAGGTGTAATAACAATCTCTGGTCTTCCAAATAGTGCCTCAGTGTGCTTCTCAATGATGCTAACAGCCTCTTTGGATCTTATAGTTGCGTATCTCTGAAGTGTCTCACCGTCAAAAGACATCACATAGGTCCGCAACCGAGAGGCCTTTATTCCATGACCAAATCCTCCAGGACTTGCGCCACCAGACCAGGCTGAGACTTCAGGGTGCGAAGAGACAGCTTCATAAGATCCATCACCAGCTGGTCTCACATCCTCCACCCGTTGCTGAACAGTAGTCTCTTCATCAATTGCATTTGGAAGAATTTTCATGGTCTTTTCAAGCTGAAACCGCTGATCAACACGCTTTAGGAAGTACCCGTACATCACTGAAGCTGCATAGACCTGTCCGACCCTGAGTTTGCTTATCTGTGCTACAGAGTTTGAGTCACCCAACCGATTCCCAAGAACAAGAGCTAGGTGGTTCTGGATCATCTCATAGGCTTCAGGAGAGTGAAGCTGCTCAAGCTTCTCATCATGACTTGGCCATGAGTCCACCCGACCAGAAGGATCTGAAGATGAGGGGGCAATTGAAGGTATCAAAGAAACATTAGCATCCATGAACTTCTGCACAACCAATGCATACAAAATCTCTTCTAAAGCCTTTCTCCTTTCATTAGCCTTCACCTCAGCAATTCTCCTGGTAATTTGAAAAACCATTCATCAGATTCAACACATCACATATAAAATACATAAATTGTAACTATCATGTGGAGAGCATAGTGATGCAACCAATAGATATTATAAAGTTTTAACTAATTAGTGTTAGTAATTTAAGGTGTTTATTATACGAGGTTCCCATAACTTACATTGATTTTGAATTCTGAGTTATTATTAGTTGAAGCTTAAATTGATATTTAATTTGAAGTATTACTTCAAGAGTTATGGACACCTTTATGTGCAGAGGTACAATGCAATTCCTACATTTTTCAAATTTAGGATATTTTGGTTTAGTTGGTAGTAGTATCTCTAGAGTTCTAAAAGAGTAAGATTATACAATCATAAAGTATGACATAAGGAAAAAAAACCAATGTAACATATGATAATGTGTTTCATCTCCAAACCTTTGCTTCATATCTATTGTCTGAGTCCATACTTGTAGAAATGTTACTTTTTAATCACATCTATTGCACGGAGTTCTACATTGTCATCTCGAAACAGAAAACAAAGTACACGCTTATATTTTCCGTAAGGTTTATTTACTTTCCATACTCTCTAATGGTTGAAAATATTTACCCTTATTTTTTTCCTTTAGACAAGTAAATTAAGGTAGAAAGATATGCGACTAACCTATACAAGACCAGGTCAGTACTAGAAGCAGAAGGTTCTTCCTTCTTCTCAGCATCACGGTCGGTTTGGAGCTGCTCAAGTTGCTGCTCAACTGCTGCAGGAACAAGATGCGGGTGACTTATCAAGATTTGAGACAGAAACTGCCCTATAGGAGACTCCAGCTGAAGTGGAGCAATTGGAGCAATCGACCCAGTGGAGTCTGGAGATGAAGACGCTCTAATGGCCATGCATCTCCTACTTCCTATACCCATGCTCCTATGCATTGGCTTTGAGTATGAAACTGAAGAATAATGCTGCGATTCAAAAAAAAAAAAAATTAATCAGCAAATAAACATCAATATGATCCTACCAAGCAAAAAAAAATGAAAATTTTCTATTGTGCTTGGGTATGCTTTCAATACCACTAAAAGTTGGAAGTGCTTTCTGAAAAGCATCTACAAAGCGCTTTTCCAAGGAGTTTTTTAGCCTTTATTTGTAGGATACACTCTCTCTCAGAACATCTAAAAAGCTTATCTAATACGTATGATTCTTTTTTAAAAACAAATTGTCTATCAGCGAACTTGCAAACAGGTTTACACCCATACATATACTATAAAAATAAAAACGTGGCTCGGTTCTACAAAACAAAGCAAATCAAATCATAATACAAGTGATCGCGACACCTCTAATTCCATTTAAAGAGCATGAAACTGGCCTATATTCATTCTATTTTAAAGCAAATTTTCTAATTCACAAAGCGTGTTCGAATCTTTGGAAAACAAAAAATTCATTCTCCAAAAGCTAGTTCTAAACTCAAAAACGCCTAACAAAACCACAAAAACTTTCATTCCCTGAAAACAGTTTTCACAGTTCTTCATAACTTTTAACTCTAAAAACAATTCTAGAAATCAGTATTCGACGGATTCTAAATTTCATAAAATAAAATTGAAAAACGAAAGAAGATTTAATACCTTAATCGGCGAGTGTGAACTAGTAGCGAAACGCACAAAATCAGGACCGTTAGCAGCTAAAATAGCTGATCTAGCAAAAGAACTGGAGTGTCTATTGAAGTCGATTGAAGATCGAACCACACTTGATGTGGCAGCTTCCATCTTCGACTCTTCTGCAAAATACAAACATACAAGAATTAACCAAAAAAAAAAAAAAAACAGATGAAACGACACAGTTTTATGGATTGAATATGAAGAAGAGTACCTGTATATACGAAGCTCTAATAAGGAGGAAGAGAAACTAAGCTAAACAAACCCTAGCTTCTGTAATATACAGAGAGAACCGGAGAGAAACAGAGACGAGTTTTATTGAGATTTAGATATTGATGCTGGAGTTGTTGGGTTGGCGGACTTTTATTTATAGGTAGATTACGAGTTGTGATAAACGTTGTTATTAACCTTACATGACCAAAATGCCCCTATCATTTTTCTTAAGTACCATAATACCTTTGGTTTTTCTATATTTTCATAATCGTGGTGGTCAACCGTTCTTATCACATGACTCATGAATGTAATTTAAAATGTAAGAGGAGAAAAGAGTAGGGGTATTTTGGTAATTCGAAAGCAGTTGAAGATTTTTTTCTTTTTTGTTTGGGGAGAAAGGGACGAGACGATGATAAAGGAAGTGTAGGGAAAATCTCTGGCTTACAGAGGTGGGCCCATTTGGGCTTACGTGTAGGCTCGTGGATTTAGAATTTTCCATTCAGTGAACCTGTGGGCCGTGGCTGTGGCGACCTTGGCTCTCAAAGTTTGTGGTCCAGGTTTTAAACGCACACGCGTCTCATTTTGAGTGGAACATTCTTTTGTGGCGTTACGTTTCTCTCTTCTTTAATATCTACCTTTGCTTATGGGCTGGGCTGGCTCTTGAAGCCCATTACATAGCTACCTTAAATTTTAAGTCAAATTTTTATAGTTAAATTAATTTATTAATACAATAATTAATGAATAAAAATATTTAAAAACTAGAACAATAAAACACTAATTCATGTTTGCACTTCAAGGAATGTCCTCAAAGCATACATTTATTTTATTTTTAAAACAATACATGTTTTGTTGAAAAAAAATTTAAAAAGCTAAAACATTTCGGAGATGTTGTTGACGATATTTTGATTGTGGCTTTATTGTATATGAATAGAGGATAACCTATAATTTTTCAGTGGAACTAGACCGATCTGTGTATGAAGTCGTAATGAATCTCAAAACTTTTGTTGGAGGGAACAAATTTGTGCATAAGAGAAAGTATCTTCGAATATTCATTTTCGATGAATTTCAACAATTTTCTCACGAAAATATGTTGGTAAAACTATTAAGAAAACAATATAAAAGTTATTTTAATTTTTATATTGATAATAATTCATTAAAAAAGTATGGAAGAGATAATAATAATGATTAATTCCTAAGGTTAATTCAAATTTCAAGTTAATAAAATATTTTAAATTTATCAAAGATATAGGGTTATAAAGAATTATAGGGGTAATTTATGAAAAACTCATAAGTCAGAAACTCTTTGTAATTTAGGAAAAGTTTAGGGTGCTTTTGTTGTTCCTTCAGAAAAATATTTACCTAAGTGGCTAAGTCGACCAAGCTCTACGGGTCACTCAACCACACCTGCCGACAACCAATCTGACCGCCGACTGAAGCACGCCGGCAAGCCACCACGAAACTCCGAGCGCCACCTACGTTTGAGAAAGCCGCTGCAACCTCAGACGAGACGCCGGCGAGATTTCTGGCAGTTAATTCCATCCTTTTGCGCCAGCAACAGTGTTCAAGCTTCAACAGGTTAATTTTATTTTTTCCTTTTTCAGTTTTTATTTATTGTTGTATATGGATAAATTCCAGTGATTTTTACTTCTTGATTTTTATGAGAATTTCTTTGATCAGAATTTAAGAAATTTGTTTGATTTTCTCTAATTATAGGATATCATGCATACGTTTTTTCATTTTGATGAAGAAATTTATTGCTCGTTTGCTAGCATTTAAAAGGATGAATTCAAGTTGAATATATTTATGTAGATAGTTCTAAAAGAATTTTAATTTGTGTGTCATACATGGTTTCGGCGAATTTGCCATTCCTGCTTGAAACCAATGAAGTTCTACACATCACTTGCTCAGTTCTAACCAGCAGGAAAACCAAGTGGCGAGCGAAGCCAAACCAACCAGTTTAACCTTTCGCTGTCCCTATAAATTTTAGGTTTGAAATTAAAGAAATAATAATTTGAAAAACAATTGGATTGACAGATTGGAGAGAAGGCAATGCCAGTGAGTAGTCAGTGATTGAATAATAAGGTTGGAACCTTGGGATAAGAGATTGTAGGCACCATGAAGTTTCGGTATGCTATGGTATGCTCGTCTAACCAGAACCGAAGCATGGAGGCTCACTCGGTCCTCAAGAGACAGGGCTTTGATGTGTCGTCGTATGGGACTGGGGCTCATGTTAAGCTTCCGGGACCTTCACTCAGAGAACCTAATGTCTATGACTTTGGAACCCCGTACAAGCAGATGTTCGATGATCTCCGCCGCAAAGACCCAGAACTGTATCCTTTTGTTCAATTCATTTTACTTATCTATCTTTTTTCAAATTCCTTTTTATTAAAAATTGATGGTTATTCTGGCATTTGAGTTTGACTGGCTCAATATTTTGAAGTTCAATGAACTAATTTTTCAGTGTACAGTACTTAAGTTTTTGAAGTGGGAGGAACTGTCTTCACTGCAAGAGATTTTAACAAAATTCTTATGAAACTTTTGGGATGTTTTTGGTGCTCTTTAGCAATTTTTTATGATTTTCATAATTGTAGTGGAGATTTTCTGACGTATTTCAAAACCAGTAGCATCTTTCTGTATTTTAACTGTAAATGGATATTCATTTGAATTTGAAGCTAAAGAAGTGTAACCTTAACAAGGGATCAATAGGTACAAGCGTAATGGTATTTTGCCTATGCTTAAGAGGAATTCATCTGTGAAGCTGGCACCCCAACGTTGGCAAGACAATGCTCTTGATGGTTCCTTCGATGTTGTGTTTACATTTGAAGAAAAGGTTTTCGATATGGTTATGGAAGGTTGGCATGGACACTTCCCTATTTCTTTCCTGCTGTTGTATCTATATATTGAGTTTTTATGATTTTTTCTTGTGCTTTGATGAATTAGTTCTAGTTGTATCGATAATTTAGTGGACAATATGAGTTTTTGTTTTAGGTTTTATTTGCTTATTAATATAAATCTAGATTCATTTGAGGGATAAGATAAGATAGCTATAGGACATTCATGAGTCTTCATACCTTTTTTATTGGTTTGGCAGTTCATGATTGAGACCACTCTTGGCAGATAAGCTTTGAAACTCTCTTGTGCTATATAAAGTTGCTTTTTTTGGCTGATTGCAACTTTTTAATGTTAGGTAATCTAATCTTACAATCACGGATACATGTCTTGTTACATGTTTCTTTATGGCTTCAATTATGTGGATCACAGTGCAAGATATCCTAGCTGACTTCTTGAGATGGAAGCTGCGCAAGAATCTGAAAATATTTCCCTGTCTATGAGGTCTTTGGAGGAAAGGGAATCCAGTACTGAATGGACTTGCTATCGAAAAGACCCAGATTTTTTAATGGCATTTTAGCGCAAATAATTAGGAGCATTTTGGCATCTAAAGTCAGTAATGTTTTAAATCAGTTTGCTGATGTGAAAATAAACTATTGATTTCCGATTTGTTGCTTATATGACTATTATAATGATGTCTATTATAATGATGTGCAGATCTCCACAACCGGGAACAGGTTCTTATGAAAAGTGTGCTGGTGATCAACTTGGAGGTGAAAGATAATCACGAGGAAGCAGCCGTAGGTGGCCGACTGACTTTAGATCTTTGCCAAGAGGTCTGTATTCTGTATCCTGTTGTTTTTCACATTTACAGCCTACAGTCTATTATTCATTAACATTTATATATTTTCAATGGTTTATGTATAGATTGAAAAAACTGAAAATTGGGAGGAATCCATTGATGACATTGTAGCTGCATTTGAGAAACAACATCGACGGAAGCTGTTGTATAGCATCTCTTTCTATTGAGAGAAAGTCTTTAGTGATGATTAGACGTGTGCAAGCCACATGCGACGACGATGCTTCTATTGAGAGACACTCTTCTGTGATCACGGCGTGTCAATCACCTGCGGTTGGATCAGTGCATGCGTTTCCGTCCTACTGACGAATTTTACTTAAATACACTATTAGAATTAGACTTTTGTTAATGTTACGTGATTCTCTTCTTTTCTATCTCCTCAGGCTCTAACTTCCCCCCCTGTAATATTTCATGTTTTAAACTTCAACCATGGCAAGAGGACTTTCTTGTTTCCAAAATGAAATTTACAGGATTTTGATTTCATTTCAACGTTATATTTATTTGAAATAATTCATATGTAATATATTGAGTAATTGATCGCTTTTGCATTTATTTTATTATATATAATCAAATTAAGCAAAATTATAATGTTTAAATTAAAATTCTCTTCTTTTATGAGTTCACGTAAGTCTCTAAAGATTTAGCATTGTTGTAAGACCCGGACCAGGTTTTGACTCGGTCAAAGGATCGATGATGTTACCATGATATAATAAAAATTTAAAATTCTAATAAATTTTTAAAATAATTTCATTCAAAATCCAAATAACAATATAACATAAATAAAAATATTTTATTTATGTTATATTGTTATTTGAATTTTGAATTTGTATGAAATTATTTTGAAATTTTATTAGAATTTAAAATTTTTGTCTATGACCCGAGCCGTTGAATCTGTTATTTGATATTGTTTCATCGGTTTAACTTAGGATCAATCAGGTCCAAGTTCAACTACTATAATATGTACTCGGATTGGATAAGAGTTCGATTCCAAGTCAAATCGATCGAACCAACTATTTCGATCTGGGTTTTAAAACAATGAGATTTAGTAACACGTCTACATAAATAATTAAAATTTATTTCTCGTTTTTTATCTTTTATAATTTCTTTTCTAACATAAAAAAGAATTTAAAATATAATATATTGAGGTGTATAAATATTTTAAAATATATAGTTTAAAATTTTGTAGGTGACAAAGGCTCTTCAACTACCTTACTTTTTTTTTTATTATTATAAAATAAATAAATTGATAAATACATTTTTTTCCACGGAGTAGTTAAAGTAGTTTTCACAAAAATAAAAAAACAAAGGCACTTCCAGAACTGACCTCCACGTGTTCAGATTTTTGAAAGCATTTTTTTAGTGTGAAACTGAAAAGTTCTTTGCTTTCCAAACTCCAAACCTCCGCTCTGAATATTCATTCAGAGCAAACAACAAAGAAGAAAGAAGAAGAAGAAGACAGAAATGGCCGAAGCCGGAGAAGAGGAAGAGAAAACTTGGGAGGAAGTTCTGAGAAAAATGTTACCGGAAGGCGCGCCATTACCAGATGAAGAGCAACTCGATTTCTCCATCGCCGTCGAATATGAAGGTCCTCCTCTTCCTTATAATAATATTCCTAAAGTTGAACCTGTTAATCTTAATACTCTTTCGCTTCCCAAGATTACTCGAAAACTTTCTAGATTTAATAGACCTTCGCTTACTGATCGCAATCTCAAAGTCAAATTTCCTAATGATGATGACGGATTGCAATCGCGTGATTGTACAAACGGCGACGTTTCGGTTAATGATTTGTCTTCGCCGGTTTCTGACGGTGATGATGATGATGATGGTGGTGAGGATGTGAAAGAAGAGGAGGTGGATGAGTCAAAGAAGAGTAAGGTTGTTTGGATGAAGAAGAGGGGAGGAGTTTGTAATCGGTGTTCGAAACGGAGTCGTTTGAAGGAGAGAGAGGCGTGTTTGGTTTGTGATGCGAAGTATTGTAATAACTGCTTGATTAAAGCAATGGGATCGATGCCGGAAGGGAGGAAATGTGTTAATTGTATTGGGAAGGCTATAGATGAATCGAAGAGATCGATTTTGGGAAAGCCTTCGAGGATTTTGTCGAAAGTTTGTAGTCCTTTGGAGGTTAAGCAGATAATGAAGGCGGAGAAGGAATGTGCTTCGAATCAGCTTAGACCTGAGCAGTTGATAGTAAATGATCGGCAGTTGAACCAAGATGAATTAGCTGAACTTTTGGGTTGCCCTAATCCTCCTCAGAAGTTGAAGCCGGGCAAGTATTGGTATGACAAAGATTCTGGCCTTTGGGGAAAGGTGAATATCTCAGTTTTGCTTTTCTTATATGAATGAATTACGTGTTCTCTATGCTTTTGGTTAAATTTTATGTGGGTTGGTGTTCGATTTCAGGAGGGAGAGAAGCCCGATAAGATAATCACTTCAAAGTTGAACGTTGGGGGTAAGCTTCAGCAGGACGCTAGCAATGGAAACACTAAGGTTTACATAAATGGTCGAGAAATCAACAAGATTGAACTCAAAGTTCTAAGGGTACTCTTTTTTTTTTTTTCTACAACTAATATTTTCCAGCAGAAATGTATGAAAAGATCTAATGTTTTTGGCTGAATTGAAATTCTCATTGATATTAATTAGGGAGAGTGACATATAATTGTGCTTGTGGCAATCGTTCTAGATTAGTCGCAGTTAAACCATATTTTAAACTGTATGCAATGATATCTAAAGCGCCAAAGTACTCAAAAAAGCTGTTAGAACATATAAATTAACTATTTATAGACATATATTAGTTGTATGCATATTTTCGGCAATAATGATTCAACTAGTATGTAGTGCATTTAATATTGGAAGAAGCTTTAAAGTCTGCCTGATATTCAATAGCATAAACTAACATGCTTTTCTCATATTTCGGTTTGTCTTATAGCATGTAGACAAAATCATGAAAATACGATCAAGCTATTGTTTCAATTACAGTGGCGCTTAAGAAAGTAAAAGGAATAGCAGATTATTTGAAATTTGATAAATAAATAAATCAGTAGAAAGAAAATATAAGAAGAGATAGGTAAATAACTTAGTCTCACACTAGGGTTTCTAGGAATCGCTTACTAAGCTCTTATGAAGTGGAATTGAGAGGTGGATCAATTGCACATACAAGTAGTATGGCATATAAAAGCACTAAAGGTTTTGCAACATAACCTGGTGATATTATCTTAAAGAGGTTACATAAATGTGAAGGATGCAGAACTACATAAATGTTGAGTGTTCATCTTGATTTTAGCAGTCAAGTACCCCCAAGATTTAAGTATCCGTAGGCTGCAAACTAAATGAGTGGGATAACACCAGGGCTGGGAGATTAAGGGTTCCAGCCATATATTGAGAACCGAAAAGAAAATAAAAAATCTAACATCAATGATAAAAATTAAAGCAGCTGTATCCTGGAGATCAGAACTCCAAAATTACAAGATACTCCCCTTATTTAACAAAACAACTATTTTCTTTCCAAATTTTGAAAGGAACTTTCGATTCTGCTATGGATTTGTTTTGGAAACTTTGTTTTCATCCCTTCAGTAGCTCTTTTCGCCCTTTTTTTTTCCATATATTGTTCATGATTTTCTGCTTTCTTTGTGGTCTTTATCTGAACTGATACACGGTATGACTAATTAGTTAAAGTTTTGACATTTGATGTATCATTCATATATCAGTGGCAACATTTCTAAAACTGAGTTTTGATATTTCTAACATACTTTTAATCTCATTTCTAGTACTTTTAGATCTTGAAGTGTTCTATGACAATAGGTCCTTTTTTCTTTTTTCCTTTTCCTTCTCTCTATGGATTTTTATTTTTGCTTGGCATAATATTATTCTCTATGTTAAAGCTTATTTTATTGACTTTGATTTCAGCTGGCCGGCGTACAGTGTCCTCGTGATACTCACTTCTGGGTGTATGATGATGGATCTTATGAGGAAGAAGGTCAAAATAACATTAAGGGGAACATATGGGGAAAGGTTGTCTCGTGATCTGTGAATCATGTTGATTATTGTTATAATTTCACTTTGACAAATGTTTGAATTGATTTTTTATACTGTTGCATTATGGTTTTTTTGTAGGCAGGCATCTACTCGTTTCATTTCCTCATTATTTTCATTGCCTGTACCACCTGGAAATACTCAGGGGCAACTCGATGATCCAAGTACTTTCTCAGGTAGGTCAGTACCTGAGTATCTGGAGCAGGGAAGCATCCAGAAACTTTTGTTATTTGGGTTGGAAGGATCTGGAACTAGCACTATCTTCAAGCAGGTATCCTTATGTTTTTCAAATTGTTTTATTTCTCACCATGTATTGTTTACAACATTCTTTATTCCTCTGTGGATCAAAGTCATCTTATTCTATAATGATGTTGTCATTCATATCTTTCCTTGTGAATTTTACTTTCACCAATTTTGGTTTGTTGGAGGCTTAAGTAGAGGCATATTACTATAGCTAAATAAATTTTTTTAATTTAATGTTGATATCATCAATACATAGGTGAACTTAACTGTGGCTGTTAAGATTCCTACATAATCCTAAAAGTGAACTGGCATCTTGCCCTATGTGTCAGTTAGCATGCACAAACTGTTCTTTCTTCTGATATACAACTCATGTTTTTAGTGATCTTGATCCATATCAGATCTGTTCTTAAATGTGATGGATTTTAAGGAAAAAACCACAGACTGTTACAATTTGTAGCTTTCCAGTTCCCCCTGAATATCATAGAATACTGTATGGTTTAATGGCGAAAGATAAGATATATCCCATTTTTGGGAGATTTTCTTCAGTTTTGTTGAATTATTCGAATGACAAGGATATCATTTCTTCTCACATGGAACAGGCTAAGTTCTTATATGGGAACCAGTTCACTCCAGAAGAGCGACAGGATATCAAGCTTATGATTCAAAGTAATATGTACAAATATCTTAGCATATTACTTGAGGGGCGAGAGAGGTTTGAAGAGGAAGCTTTATTAGAGAGACAAATTACTTTGGATGCTGAAGTGTCTGTCCCAGGTATCACCTTATCATTGCTTTCTTTAGGATGAAAATTGTCTTTAATCTAGTTGAGTCATCTGTGGCTGTTTGTAGATTTTTTTTTTTTTTGGCTTGACCCAAATCTCATTGTTGCATTTTTTGCTTGAAATCTCCCTAGGTTTCATTAATGGTGATGATGTGGATTTTGGTGCTCCCATGGTACATAATCTCACATGATATAATATGTTGATGTTGAATATATTTCCTAGTTAGAACTTTGTACTAGGGTATTGCATTAAATGACAGCAGGTTGCTTAGCAAATTAACACGTAACTGTTTAATTCTTCATGTCTCTGATTAACAAAATATCTCTAGTGTACCTTTAGATGTTGCTTTTTTTTTACTGTTTAGTGGCACTATCCACATACTTTTATTACTCGATTTCAAACCATGTGATTCTTACCTATAATTCCCTATACATAGTTCATGACTTTCTGGAGACTTGTCTTCTCATTCTGTCCTCCTTGTTTTGGAAATTTTAAGGTATAAAAGGGGATAATTCTTAACACGTGAGTAGAAGGTGTTTTACTCATTGGCATGAATAAGCCTAACTAAGTGGTTTTTGTGAAACTAAATTCAGGTGAAACAGGTGTTGAGGAAAATAAGCAATGTATCTACTCAGTAAACCAAAGAATCAAGCACTTTTCTGACTGGTTGCTGGATATCATGGCTACTGGTGATTTTGATGCATTCTTTCCTGCTGCAACACGTGAGTATGCGCCTGTTGTAGATGAGATTTGGAAGGATCCTGCCCTTCAGGAAACATACAAGAGAAGGGAGGAATTGCAACATCTTCCTGATGTGGCCAAATATTTCTTAGATCAGGTGTGCCGAGTAATTTTTTGTTCTCTGTGGAAGACGCAAGCTTTACTTAAAAAATAAAAATAAAATACAATCTTGGGATTCAAAGTATTCACAGGGACTGGAATCTGATATTGGTGATCTTTTATTACCTGCAGGCTGTTGAAATATCCAGTAATGAATATGAACCATCAGAGAAGGACATTTTATATGCTGAAGGAGTCACTCAAGGGAATGGTCTCGCCTTCATGGAATTTTCATTTGATGATAGAAGCCCCATGTCAGAGTTATACCATGAGAATTTAGAATCGCCTCCCTTGACAAAGTAAAACTTTCAGGCTTTTCATATTTCAGATGCTTATAATTTTGTTTTTAAATTTTGTTTTTCTTTTGTTTTCATTGCTGCATCTCGAAACTATTATCTCGTGTTTGCTGAAATATTACCTTTGTTTCAGGTACCAACTTATCCGCATAAATTCCAAGGGACTACATGATAGTTGTAAATGGCTGGACATGTTTGAAGATGTGAGAGGTGTGGTATTCTGCATTGCTTTGAGCGATTATGACCAGATGTGGACGCGTGGCACAGGTACCCTTCACAACAAAATACTGGCTAGCAGAGACATGTTTGAGAGTCTTGTTAGACATCCTTGTTTTAGGGACACCCCATTCGTGCTTTTGCTGAACAAATACGATGCCTTCGAAGACAAGATTAATCAGGTTCCGTTGTCCACTTGTGAGTGGTTCGAGGAATTTAGCCCTGTGAAGCCCCACAACAATAATCAAGCCCTAGCACACCAAGCATACTACTATGTAGCCATGAAATTTAAGCAGCTATATTATTCAATAACTCAACGCAAATTGTTTGTTTGGCCAACCCGGTCGCACGAGCGTGCCACAATTGACGAGGCGTTCAGATACACGAGGGAGGTCCTCGAGTGGGAGGAAGAGAAGGTTGAGAATATGTATGGAATAGCTGGGGAGGAGTCCCTTTACAGCATGGAGTTGAGTACATCTCCTTATATAAGGCAAGAATGAATTCATTTCTGATTCTATGTTCATCTCTGTACATAAAGGCTAGAGCTAAGCTGACAATTTTAACAAAGCGGCTGGAGACGGGTTTTTGTCATCCTCAAATGATTAATCAAGAGCAACGGAAGAGGAACACAGATCATTTTAGCAGCTCGAAGATCAATCAGTCCTGGTTCAGGTGCCATAAGTTATTGAAAATTGGTTTATTGATGAGCTCTTCTGATTTGGGAGCTTGTAATTTTTTTAAGGGTAACTTTCTCACTGTATAGTGTGTAAAGCCAGCACTTAGTCACTTTTTTTTTAATTTATTTATTTTTCATTTTATTACAATTATTTTGTAAATTTTGAGAAAAAAAACATTGAAAATGTTAAAGTTCTGGTAATTTTTTCTTTTTATATCAATAAAATTTGCATGAAATTTATCTTTCGGAATTACTTTTCCTTAATTCAATCTTTCTTCCATCGCCAATATAAAAAAAAAAATTCCTACACGCAAAATATGAAACCTAATTTGAAAATATTTGGTGGCCATGGAACGAAAACCAATGTTATGAAAACCGGACCTTGACCTAGTCAAGGAGGCAACCTTAACAATTCAGCAGATTTAAAATCCAATAAACACACATTTGAAAAAAATACAAATTAGTCTATATAGGCTAGAAATTTGAAAAAAAAACCCTTGAAAAATTATGAATTAGTCCCTATAGGTTTGAAATTCAGTAAAAACACCCTTGCAGTCTGAACCGGACCAAAGAGGCGGGCGATTCTTGTTCCGACCGGTCAGGTCCTGGTTTCAAAACAGTGATGAAAACACCAAATTCAAGAAATTTGTTGGTTCTTACATGTATAAAAATAAGATTATTCATAGAACTTTTAATTAACATGCATAGTTTGAAAGTCAAAATGGTTAGTAATATTTGATTTTCACTCAAGTTA
The DNA here is from genome assembly GCA_009867345.2 of Toxicodendron radicans. Taxonomy (NCBI): domain Eukaryota; kingdom Viridiplantae; phylum Streptophyta; class Magnoliopsida; order Sapindales; family Anacardiaceae; genus Toxicodendron; species Toxicodendron radicans. The sequence goes on from WYDK02000017.1 coordinate 386,656, forward strand.
ATAGGTAATGGTTTAAGAATGAATCCTTTGACCTTCATTTTGAAAAATGATTTTGTTTCAAAAACTTAATGACATCAATGCCTAGAGAACAAATCTACAAGTGGGTTAAGTCAATTACAAAAATAATTAGATGGCTAGAGAATTATGCTTTCTAATTAGCAATTACAATTTATTTTGTAATTAAAATTAATTAAAAAAAAATTAGCATAATTACATTTTTATATTTACCTAAATTATTGTTGAATCTTTATATGCGATCTAGGAAAGCTCTTAAGGTGTATATATGGAGTTAACAACTTTTTCTGACCCAAATAATGACTTAAGGACACTTTCTCACCCCAGATTTTTAAAATACCATTTTACCACCCAAACTTATATTTTATCGACGAACAAAGGGTAAACTCTATTCAGGCTGTTGGAGATTTTAAAGAGGGAAGACTGATGAATCTTTTGGTGGTAAAAGGTTGGATATTGATAATTGGGATTAATCGAAATTTGACTTAGAATGGACGGTTGTGTAAACCCAAATTACTCGATTACTCGGGGAAGAGAATGGTGGTGGTGTGAGGTCGCAACGATGCTGGAATCGAAAACGGAATATAAATTTGAACAGTAAAATGATATTTCTCGTTCTAATTGTAGTTCTTGATCTAACTAAACTCCAGGTTTGAACTCAGTTTGTTGGTGATCATCATGCATTTCAAAGAAAATTACTAAAGATAGATGCATGCAAGGTCGGTTCAAAGCGTATTATATTTTTCAACACGAAAAGCTCAAGTCAATTCATAAAACAAAACCTTATTCTTCTTTACTTGTTAGTTTCATAATCCCATCTTTTCTTTCTTTTACCATTTCTGGACAACTTTTTAAGATTCAAACCTTTCTTTCAATCTTCAACGGTCAATATTCAAATTCTACCCGTCAGAAATTATAATTAATAATTTATTAATTCATCAAATCACAATTCCCTCCCTCCATCCCTCCTTCTTCTTCTTCTTCATATTATTATTCAATTTGAACGCTTCTCTCTTCAACTCTTCTTTCTATATGAAAACCGTGTGAAAAACACCTCCATTGAAACTTATATATAAACCCCACTAACACCCTTCATATTTTACACAAAATTAACCGTCAGCCATCAACCAAACGAATATAATACAACCCCTTGCTTGCATTGCAGATCTTTTATTTAATTTATCTAGATCTCTTGAAAACCATGTTTGATTGGAGATTGAGAAGACAGCCGAGAGGCGGCGGGAAGAAGAAGAAGCAAACTCCTGAAATGGAGCTGGTGATTCCGAATCATTTCCAGTGTCCGATAACGCTCGAGCTCATGAAAGATCCTGTGACGTTATCTTCCGGGATAACTTATGATCGGGATAACATTGAAACTTGGCTGGGCGCAGGAAATTTTACTTGCCCTGTAACCAATCAAGTTCTCAGGAGTTTCGATCAGATTCCGAACCATACTCTCAGGAAAATGATTCAGGATTGGTGTGTTGAGAATCGAATCCACGGCGTTGAGCGGATCCCGACTCCGAGAGTTCCTGTAACTTCCGGCCAAGTCTTGGAGATTCTTTTTAGTATTAAGTTTTCAGTGAAGAATTTGGATCAATGCGGGGTGTTGGACTCGTTGAATGTAATCAAGAAATGGGGATTCGAAAGCGAACGAAACAAGCTTTGTATTGTCGCTAATGGCGCGAGTGAAGTACTTGCAGAAGCTTTCGATGCGTTTGCGAAAAACCCTGAAGCTTTCGAAAGATTTTCCAGTGTGTTAATAGAGATATTATCAGCTTTGAACTGGATGCTGCCGCTTGATGACAATAAATCCTTAAAGTTTTTAACCTCGCAAGCTTCATTACGCTGCATGGTTTGGTTCATGAAGCACAATCAAGACATTCAGGTAAAACAAAACGCGATTTCAGTGTTGAAAGAAATCAAATCTTTTGATCAACAAGAAATTGAAGTGATGATCGATTCTGGAGTGGATGAAACTCTAATGAAGTTCATTGAAGAGCCGATTTCTCGGACGATCACCAAGGCTTCATTAATGGTGATTTTCGCCATGGTTTCATCACCAAATGAGAAGGTAAAATCATCATTTGTGGAAAAGGGTTTGGTCTCGTTGCTTCTAAATTTGTTAATCGATACTGAAAAGAGCATTTGCGAGAAGGGTTTAGGCGTTTTGGACAGGCTTTGTGAGAGCAAAGAAGGGAGAGAAGAAGCCTATGAAAATGCATTAACAATGCCGGTTTTAGTGAAGAAAATCCTGAGAGTTTCGCAATTGGCAACCGAGTTTTCGGTTTCTGCAATTTGGAAACTGAGCAAATTTGACAAGAAAAATGAAGGGAAAATCTTGTTTGAAGCTCTGCAAGTTGGAGTTTTCCAGAAACTGGTGTTGCTTTTACAGTGTGGCTGCGACGATTCAACGAAGGAGAAAACCACTCAGCTTCTGAAATTGATGAATCCTTATAGAGCTGGTTTGGAATGCACTGAATCTTCAGATTTCAAGAATCTGAAAAGGTCTTTTTGAAGAGTTTTTTTTTATATACATTTGTTTGATTTTATTTATTCTTCTGTAATAAATTTATCCAAAAAAAATTATTTTCATAAGAGAGAAGAAATTAATGAAGAATGTGTAGAACAGTTTATTGTATCTTTTTGGGCTGATGAGATTCTAAATTTATTATAGAATTGTATCACATATACAATTGATCTTATAATTTCCGATGATAAAGATGATCAATGAATAAAGTTAAAAAATAAAACATTATATAAAATAGAATTATATATAAATACACGTAACAACGTATGATAGTTTTAATAAATAAGAAAGCCTTCGGTAAAATGAACATATCATTATAGCGTTTGTACATGTCATATCATATGAACTCATGTGATAAGCCGCACACGATATATTTTTTCACATAACATATTGTAGTTAATGTTCATAAAATCGAACCAGACCGAACAGTGAACCAGTCAAGGGGACGATTTGCGGTCTGATAGGTCGAACCGGTTGGATCGGATGATCAGACTAGTGACATTAGAAGAGAGATCAAAGGTCGAATCTGATTGAGAAAATGAATTTAAGTTGAACTTTTTTTTTGTAACGTATTGAAAAGGAATTAGATACCAGAAGTGGGAGGAATGGAAGTGAAAGATTGAAAGTTAGAGATCAACTTTTGTTAATTTAGTTTTAGGTTTAGTGAACCGGTTGGTTGGACTGTGAATCGGTTGGTTTTAGGCCGGTCCAACCCAGTTCAACCAGGTTCAACTCATGAAACAATTTTTAGCTATGATCGAACCGATTTTCTGGTTGGTTCGCGATCCACCGATCCGATTTTCTAAACATTGATTGTAGTTAGATGGCCGCATATATACTATCGGTTAAAGATGAAAGAAAACCCAAAAAATGATCCTATCGGGAAAATAATCCCAAAAAAAGATTAGGGTTAGGGGCGAAAATGGAACAAATTATATCTTCGAAATCGGGGATAAGGGCGAGTGTGGGAAAATATGAAAACCTGCAAAACCCAACTCCATCCCTCCCCATCCCCATCCCCGTCCCCGTCCCCGATAAAAATATATAATATATTAAATATATATAATTAATTATAATTTTATTAAAAAAAATTTGATAGATAACTTGTAATTTAAGGTGAATATTTGGTCAAGCAAGTTGGAAAGAATTTGAATGAAAGTGCATATGTGAGTGTACGTAATGGTTAATAGAAAAGGTCAAGAAGTGGACCTTTTCTATCACGTTAAACATGGTTAGACTCAAAACCACCCAGTCTCTGCTCAGCTACATGCTGAACCATTCAAACCTGTGAATATTACTTGAATCATTCTTTGATCAGTTCAAATCAAACAAAGACTCTAATTATATATATATTTTTTGTTTCTTCTACGACTGAAAATCGAGTTTACAAGCAAAAATTAATTAAGAGTTTCCATGATTTTACGTTCTTGTAGTGTTTTAGATCCATAATAAATTGGTAATTTACAAAAAAAAAAAAAAACCGTCTATGATCGAGAGGGGATACCGATTACCGTGTCCTATAATGTGGTACACATCAAGAATAACGTTATCTTTTATATGATAGATAAATTATATTTGGATGAAAGTTTTATATATGAATAAAAAAAAAACTATAAATGTTGAGGATAGTTCAAATGGTTATAACGAATTAGAGATTGTGTGGATAAAAGCAACGGCAGATCCATAAATTTCTGTTAGAGGGGGCTAAAATAAAAACTAATTGTACATAACATTTTGTTTTTCTAGTCGAAATTGAAGGTGGGAAATGATTTTTTAATATAAAAGTATGAGAATGAGCAGGATTTTATCAAATATATGAATATTTAAAAAAAAATTAAGGGTGGGTCAAACCAAATCTTGTGAGATATATAACATATTAATAATTTTTTTTTTAAATTGAGGGTAGGCCACTCTACAACTACCCCTGCACGTAAAGAATAACGTTATCTTTGATATAATAGATAAATTATATTTGGATGAAAGTTTGATATATGAATAATGAAGAACTATCAATGTCGACCCATATGTGAATAGTCCAGATAGTTAGGACAGATTGAAAATTATGTAGATAAGAGCACGATCTCAAGTTCGATCCTTATTTGAGCATATCCGATTTAAGTGGTGAGTTGTGGCGTTAGGTTGATGCGCTAGTCTCTCACAATGTATGAATTAATTAAGGTGTGCGTAAATTGACCAAGACTCATTAATTACCAAAAAACAAAAAAAAAACAACTATCAATGTCGATATGCATCTTCGCATTTGAAATGCATAAGCTGCCTTACAAACAGTTATATAGTGTAAGTTCACATTTTCTGTCTTTGAATTTCAGTATATTCCAAATCAAATGTGAAATCCATGTAATGTATGCACGTGTTAAATGAATTACACGTTTAAAGTAAATGAATTTGTCATCTTCTTGTGTGCGGCTGGTTGTGTTCAATGATAACAATTTTCAACATGTTCGTCAATTAAATTACAACAACAATATGACCATTCACATGTGCTCAAATATTATTACTCAGGGAAACCACAAAATCTCTTTGTCATTTCTGAATTGTGAAAATGAAATTCCAGACAAAAAAATAAATAAAAATAAAAAACTTTGATGTTACATTTTTGTTGAGATATAGTTTACCTCTTTGCGACTTCTTCTAAAGACTTTGAAACGTCTGGATTTGATGTTATATTTTTGTTGAGACATAGTTTGTCTTTATGCGGCTTCTTCTGAAGAATTTGAAACGTTTGGATTTACGTCTGAAAGGAATATCAGATTTTTGGAACTGGACGTTGTCGAAAATTGAAGTAAAATAAAATGTGTGTGAAACTTGACCAAAATGTGTACAACGTTTTCCCAAGTTGATCATCTAATATTTTCATATTTTTTTATACTATACATTAGGGATTTATATGCATTGCTTCAGGGTTTAGGCGGAACAGGAGGCCAAGATTTGTCCATGGACAATTAAGAAGCCTCAATAATAAAGAGCAAATATAGCTATCACTGGATAGTCGAGTGGTCAACAAAGACTTTTGAGTGTATTATTTAAAAGGATCTAGTTCACTAATAAGGATGACCAGAGACGAATTTTAATTCTATGATTTGGCCTCACTGTCATTTCATAATTGTACTTATTTTTCTGTCTTTCATCTCTCTACCTAATTAATTACTTAACAAACGTCAATTCCCTCAACTAATAAAAGATTCTATGATATAACTTACACATAATAATCTACTTAATAATTATTATTATCTTTCCCTTATTTTAATAAATTTTGAATGATTATGTTATACTATTTTCACAAATATATTTTCCAACTAATGACAATGACGTGACATAATTAAAAAAAAAATCATATTATAAATCAATTTGAATCCTTTATTGAATTTTGACCATGTCAATCTAGTGTTAAGACCAAGCAAAATTGTTTATGTTTTAATTTTTTAAAGAACTCAATCATATAAAACATTACTTTAAAAGTGCACTCAACTCATTTTTTTATTCGACCCTTGCTTCTTCCCTTCCAATTTCATCACAAATTTCCATAAGACATCAACATTATCAATTGGTAAGAGAAGAATTTGAATTGAAAACAAATTACGTCAAGATTTAGGGTTTATGGTTTAGGTTTAACACTTTTCACATTGAAGAGGTTTTTCCATGTAAATTTTTTCTTATATTTTCTTATAAACTAGATGTTATTTCCAACACATTTACTCAATGTTTTGCTTCTTATAGATTTTTTCCAAGTAGAAAAATATGGTTTTATTATGTTATTTCTTTTCAGCTTCTTCGATATTGTATTATTATTTATTTTACTTAACGTTTGGTGGTTTTTTAAAGTTTTCACTAGTTGATTAACAAACAATGACGTAGCCGCAGAGACCCCCCCGAGGCAAAAATCCTCAGTCCACCACTAAGGATGACCATTAAAGACTTATCCGATCGTTAACTTCAGGGGTATCAAGATATTAGTTGAAATACGCACAAACTGGCGCAAACACCCTCGGTCATGAAAAAAAAAAAAAAGCAAATATCCATTGTGAATTTTTTTAGAGAAATATTTTCTTAATATATATATATATCTGTTTTAGAAAGAAATTTACATAATTATCCCTAAGTTTGCAATAATGACCGATCAATGCTCCCGAGTGTGTGAACTAAAATGGGATGTTCTTAAGTCAAGCATTAACCTGTCATTTAGACCAAATGGGAGAAATGGCGGAAAGCATAAGATTTCAAAAGATGATATATCATTATTCAATAAAGAAAAAAGAAAAAGGCTTGCAGTACAACAATTATAGAAAAGCGTAAGGTAAACTTTAGGGTTGAATTATCTCTAGCTTCCATTGTAACAGGCTGCAGCAGCTTCAGAGCTACAAGAAAAAAACAGTCCGCGAGAGAACACAGAGACACTAACACACAAGTACATGAAATTTCTGACATAATTCCAGAAGGCAATGTCAAATTTCAATACAAAGTTTACCATAAACCGACACATACATCTACACTAAATTTAAAAGATGGGCGAAGATGAGAAGTTTTACTTATCCTTGTATCTCTTTTCTACTTCCTCCAAACTCTGAATCTCATTGTAAAATTTGCAAATGCGGTAGATACACCTGCAACCACATTCAAAGGCGAATTATTATATAAATCATGGGCATAATTGCCAAAGGAAGTTTTATGAAGATTAGGCTGGTAGATTAATGCTATATACCAGTAAAGAAAGCATGCTGAGACACACAGAATCACGTTCCTTTGAGCTTTGTATATCTGCATAAGATACCTCAATGGTAAGTGTATAACAATCTAATATACAGAGTGTAAAGATAAAGAGTTCATAGAAATTTGGGGAGAAAAAGAAAAGGAAAGAAATGGCTCCATGAAATAGGGTAAGAATTGACTAATTTAAGACCCGTACAAGAAATACATGTCAGATTTAGAATTCCCTCAAACAGAGATTCAATTACAGAGTAAATAAAAAAAAGCAAGGATTCTTGCTTCCTAATGCCCATTAATGAATTACTCAAAATACAATGTTGGGAGAAAATGAGAGAGAACATATTGTGAAAATTCACATGAGCTCAAGGCCCATTGAATTTATGGAGACAATCTTCAAGAGATATGAAATAACCGCTAACAATCAGATGAAGCTACAAGGGTTGAAAAATTCACAAAACTATCGTTTATCTATAAGCATTTATTCAGAAACTAACAGAATCATTGTAACCAATCCCATTGACATTAAATAGAAATAGATTAAGGCATCTGTTTTAAGTATTTGGCTATTCTCTTTCCGTTCAATCACTTGGGAGATACATAGAAAAAGAGACTGAAAATCTTGATAATCATAATCAGCTTTCACCCTCAAATTTCTATATATCCACTACAGGTATTCCCCTCTAAAACAACGTTTCGTAGGCACTAACTTAAACCCAAAATGATGTCAATCTCTCTCTCCCCTACCACGTAGGGCAACCAATATCGTTTGAATGATTGACCCGAAAAAAGTTGGGCGCTCTCATAACTAGCAAGACCAACTAATATGGTTTTTATTGTTCGTAATGATGTTTCTAACTAAATTTCCAGGTCCCAGTGTGTCAACAGTACAGTCTGCAAGTTCACAGGTTCTATAAAACCATTATGCTTTCACATACCATGCATTTGATTGTTCACCATGCACAATCTCAAAACACTGTAAACACAATGCGGGCATCTCGGCTCTCCAAAAAACTCTGCAAAACTATAAGACTAATGGCAAAGTTAAAACTTTCTATTCATTGCACCTCCCACTTGCACTTAAATTTGAAAACTAAGGTTTGAGAACCCTCGGCTACTACTCTTTTGTAATTTATGAGAAAAAAAAAAAAAAAAAAAAAAAAAAAAAACATTAAAAGCTCTAATCTCTTCTGCCCCAAGAAAGCCTTGCATAGAATTCGGATAGAAATCTTAAATCTCATAAATTTTGACTCCAACAAGAAAACAAATCCTAGTTACCCTATAACAGTATAACTCATCTTTTTTTTTTTTTAATTAATTATAGTTTTATACTGTTAAAATGAAATGTTACCTATCAGAAAGTAAATAGTTCTTAATTAATATGCTTTTTCTTAAGCTAGGAAACTAACAACTCTCAGCATAATCAATATTTCATTTTAGCATGAGTATCACTACCATATGAGCAGTTCAAGCCTATGCTAGCATGAGTATCACTACCAATTTTAACAAGGAAAAAATCTTTCCTAATAAAGACGATGTGTTCGTCCAATAACCACAAAATCTCGCATATGTTATACATGCATTGATTGGACGGAGGCACGTTTTCCCAACCAGACAGTCATATAATACACATTATGAATCAACTAGTAAAGGATTATTTACAATATGCCCCCTGAGGTTTAGTGCAGTAGTATTGTACCCCTAAAGTTTCAGAAACACACAATATACTTCCCGACGAAAAAACTTACAGATTTCTCATATCGATCTCGCTCAGCAGCCGTGCAGATCTCAGAGGTACACATCAACCGATGCTCGCTCTTCCAATAAAGATCTACAAAAACCACAACCAACCAACCAACCTTTCATAATCAATTAATTTCCCCAAAATTGAATCAGAAGCTTCAAAAAAAGAAGAAAAATGAAATTACCCAGAAGCTGAAACCCAGCGAAGGGGACGACGAAGAGGCACGGCTGAAGAATAATGGAAATAAGAGAAACGAAACGTTTCTTCAAGAGTTTCGGTGCAGGGAGGGTCAAGAGAAAGGCGATGGCGGCCTCAGCTGCCACCACGTAAGTGAGAATCATCCACTGCAACGCCATGGCTCAATCGACTCAGTGGTCTAAACGCTTGGTATTGAAACGCGTGTCTGTTGAGTTGAGCCTTTGCTTGCTGTCGACTTATGCTTAATGAGATGGGGTGCCTTAATGGCGAAGGCTAAGTTATATTGTTATAGATCTCGCTCTACTTTCTAGTCCTTGTTATTTTCGCCTTTAAATTTAATAAATAAATAAAAATCAAATTATTAAAATAAAAAATAAAAATAAAAATTATATCATAATCCGAATCATAGTGTATATAATATAAATATAAAACCTTACAATTTCTGTTAATTATATTAAAGTTTATAAATCTTGATACGTAGTATAATTTATTAATCACATTTAAAGCACGAGATTATAATATCTTCTTAATTACATTAAGATAATTCATCCGTCTTTGTGAATTTTCATATATTAGTTAATTTTCAATGTGAATGTTCTAAAATTTTTAATATTAGGACAAAAGTGGGTGGTTAATTATTAACTTAAAATAAAAAATTCACGATTGAACGTTTATTAAAATAAAAAAATATATTTTTTTAAACATGTAAAGGTAATTATTACAATATTCTATCATTATAATCATTTGTTTAAATTTTGAGAGTAAAAGATTTACACATTTATTTTATTTTATATATTTTAACGCTCGTTCTACACATGTGTTAAATAAGACGGTTTCTGTTCATCACTGATCATGTTTATGTGAATGAAATTTCTTTCCCCCTTTTTGGGCATTTCAACTTCTCCTGTGCTTCACCAATCAGCTCTTCCATGGTTTCAGGAACCCATAAAACAATTCCCGGTTGCCTTCTCTCCTTCTCCTTCTCCTTCAGATGAAATGGATGGAAGGAAAACACTGTGCATTTTCTTGGCTGCAACTTATCCGCCATTGACAATGAGAACTCAGACATCTGAGTTCTAAGTTACTTGCATCTTTAAGCAGCTTCATCAGATTCTAGTTTCCACTTAGATGTGATTCATCAAGCGGAGCATTTGTATTTCCCCATCTGCAGGATTCAGTGACTGGATAAGCAATAAAGAAACAAACAACTATATCAATTAGGAAAGCAATCTGACTGGCGATATCGAGTCGGAAGAACTTCTCTGGCAGCCCTCGAAGGAATCCGAATTCTAAGGGTGTGAACAGACATGAAATGCCCACTATTAATGGCCCTAACCCATCAGCTTAATCCAAGGCCTCATTAGGCCTGCTAATATATTGGGCCAGCAGATCCATAGCATTCCAATTGGAAAAATATTTTAAGCACACACTAAATTTTCTTTTGAAAAATAGTAGGTTGACAAACACTTTTCATAAAAATCTCTCACAACCTGCTTGTTATGGGTCTCGCGAACTGACTAATTACGAACTATCACGTCTAAGGTTGTGAGAGATGTTTGTAAGAGGTGTTTGTCAACAAAATATTACTCATTTCTTTTAGCTTTCATATCATTTTCTAGACTTAAAGAAATCCTAAGTTTTATATTTTGAAGAACTATTACTGAGTTACATTGTTTAAATAGAAAAGTGATTATACAACAGAAAATTACTAGAACTTGAATCAAACAAGGTGTTTATGTTAGTTTTTAGAGTGTTTTTATAGTTGACAACTTCATAGAAACGTAAGATATTAGAAGATTTCGGATCTTAAACAAAACAATGAACATGTATATGAATCATACAACAAGAAATTACCAATAAAATTTTAACGTGCAAACCAAAATTAAACGTTCAATTACTAACTTCACAAACGCTAGAATTAAACACCAACGACTAAAACATTCACTTTTAATCCGTGTGTTAAAAATTTCAAGATGTTCACATTTAAGAATATATATATATATACTTATTAAGATGGGTGACATGATACATTCATTCCAACCAATATTTTCTTCTTAACGACGATTTTAAGGTGAGATTTGTAAGAATTTATACCAGATGAAAGCAAAAAGAAAAACATGCCCAAGGTTTATGACATCAAAACAATAAAAGATGACTGAACAATGCAAGAAACAATTGATACGATAAACTATCATCGAATTGTATCAAGATTTGTATACTGGATTGTAAAAAAATTCTCAGGTTTCTCAATAATTCATTAAATAAAAAAAAAAAATCATTCTTAGGGCATAAACAGCATTTAAATAGTTTTTCCTTAAAACCCTAATCCCAAAAACAAAGGAAAAAGAAAATTAAATAGGCACTACAAAATAATACTGAAACATCCATACATTGCAAAAACACCCCTGAAAACATAAAAACGTCCAAAAACCCTTCAAAACGACACTGAAAGGCTTAAAAATGACCACCTTCACAGTTATGAGTTTTGTTCGTTTCACCATTTCGGAGTGCCCTGTGAAAAATATTGCATTCTGACATCGTCGTCACTATTCTTCCCATGGGGCTTGCATCAGTTTAACTTCAGAAAGACATTGTGTAAATTCCAAATTATACAAGAAACTAGCATTAATTAATTAAGATGACAAGTTCCCAATTTTCTGCACATCTAATTTTACTTAAAAATATAAAATTATCTAATTACTCAGCCAATTCTTCAGTAACCAAAAACACCACCTGCTCATCACTAATCATGCTTATGTCAAGAATTTTCCCTCCATTTTCAGATAAAATACAAGAACCACCTGCACATTTCAACTTCTCCTTTGCTTCACCAATTAGCTCTTCCATGGTTTCAGGAACCCATAAAACAATTCCCTCCTTCCTTCTCTCCTTCTCCTTCAGATCAAATGGGTGGAAGGAAAACACTGTGCATTTTCTTCGCTGCAACTTATCTGCCATTGACAATGAAAAAAATGCAGTCATTGAATCTCTCAGCTAGCTTGTGTAAATTTCCTGAGGATGAAGTTTTGTAAACAGTACCTTGAATTTCCTGGGGGAAACTGGAGAACTCAGACATCTGAGAAGTTCTTGCAACTTCAAGTAGCTTCATCAGATTCTTGTTTCCACTTATACGTGATTCATCAAGTGGAGTGTTTCCCCATCTGCAAAATTTTACAATTTTCATGTTAAAAACTGTAAAATTTATTGTCTTTTAGTTATTGTCGATGCCATCTAATAGGAGTCTGGATTTTAAAAGATGTAAACGTCCATGTCTAAGAATTTTACATTATTCTTACTGATAAACAAGAATGGTACCTGTCCTTGATGAAAACACTAGCTCCTGTTTCTATCAGTAATTTTGCAAATGAGAGAAGCCCTTCTGCGGCAGCTATATGAAGTGGTGTTCTGTGATCATAATTCTTAGAATTTGGGTTTGTGCCATAGGCCAAAAGTCTTTTCAGGAGATCCAAGTCTTTCCTGGCAACGATTTTACAGAGAAAATCACCGGCATCATCTACTATAAGCGACGCCCCGCCATAGTAAAGTAGAGAAGCTATTTGATCATGCCCATTTTTAACAGCTTCAAGCAAGGGAGTATTTCCTGACTTATCTGAAAGAGAAGGACGAAACAGAATGTGTTTACAGGAAATTCTTTGGAAGCGCAATACACAAACTGTTTATGAAGATGAAAGCTTACCTGAAATGTTGATATCCACACCTTTTTCAATAAGGAAAAGTGTCATATCTTCATACCCTTTGGACGCAGCAATATGCTGTAGAAAGACAAGAAAATAATAATTGTGAGGCATTTTACATCGTTAGTTAGTGAATTTTGGATCCTCTCAAATAAGTAGACTTGTTTTGAGTGAATGATACCAAAGGTGATCGTCCATCATAATCTGTCTTATTGGGATCAGCACCGGCTCCAATCAAGCGTTTTAGGCGATGAAAATCCCCCTCACTGACAGCAGAATTTAGTCTTGTAGCTATCTCTGATTCACGATTTTCGATATAGAGGGTGAAATCGGACTGCAATATCTTGTTCCGTAGATTTGCATCCTTTCCCTGACATTTACAATGACTCAACGTGAGACTCTGCAACTCAACAATCCCCTTCTCGAACGGTATCAGTCATCACATTGGATCGTTCCGATGTTTAACTCTGATACCATTATTGAGAGTCTTTAGATATACAACCTAAAAGCTTCAACTTTTTAGGTGTAACGAACATCAAACTCCCTTGATTATTCAACATGAGAGGACTCTGAGAATGAATCCAAAGACATTGAAACAACCATGGGGACCAATAAAGGATCAAGGAAATTAAGTTAAATATTTTACCTCAAGGAGGTTTTTCCAGATGATGTGACCATCAGAAAAGTATATTCCAAGGATTTGCATAAAAGATAGCTTATCAAGTAGCAACACCCTGGATAGTTCACGAGCTGTAACAGTAGAAGGCTGAAGAATGTTGCAGAGGAAAGAAACTTCCCCAAATGAGGTACAAGATTGCGCACTCCTAACACTCTCTTCTTCTTCTTCTTCTTCATCTTCTCCTTTCAGTACTTCATCCTGTAAAAAAATTCTCAGATGCAGACGTCTTCATTTTATAGAAATCCAGATTTTCTGTTAAAGATAAAATGAAAATTACCAAGTCACCATGGCAGACAATAAATAATTGATCTGTTATCTTTCCTCGTTCTATAATCACTTCCCCTGGGAGAAAAATTTCTTCATGGACTTTAATTGCCTGATAAATCCAAAAAACAAATTAAATAAGACACCTCACCGAATTCTATTACAAATTCGATTATTGTTGTATCCTGTGATATTCTAGATTTTAGCTTACAATCTGCTTAATGAATCCCGAAGAGCAGCCTCTGAAAAGAGCCGCATCCTTAATGAACCGTTCATATAGTTCACACGAGATCTGCAACAAAACAAAATAAATAACTCTATGATTAAAGCTCAAAAACAGGTGTAAAATTATAATGAAAATTTGAGAATTACGACCTTTGTGCGAATTGAGGGTGGAATATCCTGAAGAACTTGAAACTCATGATCGCGGTGGCTATCGTAAATTAGTCTCAAATGATTTTTAATTCTAGTACTCAACTGGTTTCCGAGATTGTTTCTGTTCATATATTTGATCATATCAGTCATTTTGTCTCTGAACCTTTCTGTGTTTGATCCTTTTACTATCAATGCAGTCATGTTGCCAAGTAAATAAGCACCAAGAAGCATGTCGAAGGAGACAAAAATCATTATGAATATCATTTCTCTTGCATTCACTGCATGTATATCTCCATAGCCTGCATTATAATAATCACATAATAATCAGTACATTGATTCGTAAACATGTCTGATCATATACACGAACTAGCTAGATATGGTTTGTAGCATATTTGAAGAGGGAATTATGAGCTGCGAATTGAAGTCCGTAATTCTTAAATCATATAGAAGTCATATGGGTCATGTATCATTTTTAGTATAGAAATACACTCAATAGATTACATTATGCTGCCTCAGGCTTGGCGTCAGAGTAAGAAATTTTGCTTAGGGGTCAAAGTTATATTTTAACAAATAATTGGGTCACAATAGAATAGCCTTTTTTCCTGGGACCCAATTTGGTCACTTAATAGCATCGCCCCTATTTACCTGATACGGAAAAAATCTATAATACACATGTAATTGATAGTTATTAAATATAACTCACAACTTTTAAAGTCATGACTTTGTAAGGGAGTGGTGTGAGACGATTTTAAAACGTGTTATTTGAATTAATAGCTTCAGACCCCTGCTTATATACCCACTTAGTAAACAGTACGAGAGTGATGTAAGACTTCTGGTTACAACAATAATTACTTTAATAGACATTAACTAACTTGTAGTATTATATCAACAATACCACCCTAGTCCTATATAGTATAGACCGTTAAATGCGAAAGTCTTGATTTTTTATAAAGAGTAAACAACTTTTTCCCACCCAAGGTTTGCCTCAATGACACTTTCTCATCCAAAAAGTTTCAAAATACCAATTTTGCCACCCAAAGTTTATATTCTATTACTATCCAAAGCCTATTATGGCCGATTCTGACTGCAAAAATTCTCTCTATCACCACCATTTGAACATTCGATCTCCTCTCTACAAAACTTCTCTTACTCAAGCACCTGATTTTACGTCGATTGTCGACCACCGCAAAGTTAGAGTTAGTTATTCTGAGCTGATTTCCGACAGTATATATTCAATAGGTTAACATCATTCGATTCACCAGTCTTCACTCTACAAAACCCCTCTTACCCTGTCTCTTGATAATTCGTCCAACGTCGACTGAGAAAGTGAAATGTATTTTTGGTATTAACGGAACTTTGTGTGGAAATGTGGTATTTTGAAACTTGTTGGGTGGGATAGTGTGAAAGTTTGTTTTTCGGCAACTACCCAACATAAGAAAACTTAGTTAGAATATTAAAAAAATATCAAGACATCCAACCCTAAGAATTTTCGACCTTATGCAATCCCAGTTTATACATCAATAATTCACCATATTGAATGGAGCATATAAAAGAGATGGAAGCTTAATTACCAACAGTTGCCATGGTAACAACGGCGAAGTATAGGGATGTAGTATAAAGCTTCCATAGATCAATTTCTCTGAAGTCAGAGTAAGCAAAGTCACCCATTTTCAAGCTTCCAATCCAAGTGTATCCTTCATTGGAGGGAGGCACAGTGGTGGCTAGATAGTAAAAAATACAAGCAGCTGTATGTGTGCAATAGAGCTCAACAACAAATAGTTTTATTATTCTTGTAAAAAGATAATTAATTCTGATGTCTTTCTCTAGCCTCTGAAAAAATTCTGTCACTCTGGTTGCCCTGCTTAGCCTAATCCATATTAAATACCTCACTGCCTCTTGCCTCCCACTAGCCTGTCATATTCACAATTAATCATCAAAGTGTTAAGCTTAATTCAAAGTTGATTCAAAAATCACAAATAAAAGCTATTAAGTAATGACTTGACTCTACTCCACAGCTTAAGTTTATAGGTAATTAAGGTCAATTCGAAGTCCAACCATAGATGTTTAAGTTAGATAACCGAGAAACCGAAAGATGGGTTAGACCCTCGAGAAAGAGATAAAGGAGAAACAACTCAAACCTAGAGTTGTGTTTGGTTTTGGGATGTTTGCAGCTTTGGAGAGCCCTGGTTTTGGGTTGAGTTGTGTTTTGGTTTTGGGTTGTTTGTAGGTAGCCGGAGTGCACTTTTTGGGCCTTTGTGTTTCTCTCACGAGCATGTGTGCTCGATTTGGGGCCTTTGTGTCCGTGTATGTTTTCGAACATGCGTTCTCCCTTTGGGGCCAAAGGCCCTATTGAACCGGTTCACCTGGCCAACTCGTGACCTGGCCACCTGGACGGGTCACTCCGCAGATCGAGTTTTAAAACCTTGTTTGTGCTCATGTTTGTATCTGAGCCTTCGAGCTCCTTTGCTAAGGCGTTTGTGCCTATGTTTTGTTGCCTTTTGGGCTCTTTGGCCAGCTGGCCGTAAAACCGTTCGTATTATTTTTGTAACCTTTTTCTTTTGGATATAAACTTTAACTTTTCCCCAAAAAAAAAAAAACTCGAACCTAGAGCGATGTATCACTTAACTTGAGAGTTTATCTCTGATACTATATTAAGTATACTATTTGACCTAAAAATTTAAGTCTTTAGGTGTCCGCAATCAAACATAAATATATAAGCATCACATAAAAAAAATTGAAAAAAAAAATCATAATGGTACCTTGTAGATGGCATCCCAGGGCAGGCATCCCAGGAAGTCGAAAAAAAATCGAGATTTCAAATACCTATAATTTAGAAAAGAAACAATAAGAAAATTATCAAAATTATTTGTTATATATTATGCATAAAGTTGAGCAAGAGATCATCACCTTAGAGCAATGAGATTGTGACTATAGACCATCCGGCAGGATACAGTGTCAGGATATGCAACAAAGAAATGAACAACTATATCGACTAGGAAAGCAATCTGGTTGGCGATATCGAGTACGAAGAGCTTCTTCGGCAGCCCTCGATAGAATCCGAATTCTAATGCGGTGAAGAAAGAAGAGTATGCTGCGTTTATCACTATGAAAAGCTTCCATGCCAGATAAAACCTGCACTTTCGTCGAATCAAAATTTCAAAAGAAAGAACAGTAATGGTAAAGACGTACGGTGAAGCATCGAAGGATTTGCTAACCGATTCTGCGGATGAACAACAAAGCGATGCAAATTTAAAGCAGTCTCTCTTGTTATACTTATTCCATGCGAAATGGATTCGCTTCTGAACAAGGCCAAAAGCAAATTCTTCCATGACGATTTAGTCGATGGAACTCTGAGCTCTCGAGCATGATGATTTTCTCTGTGCATCTTCATCATCAGAAACTGATGGAAGAGAGAAGAGTTAATATTAGTTCTTTTTATCAAGCTAGCTCAAACAGTAATGGAGGTACAAAGCAAAGATAGAATTTATTCTGAAGTGACATAAACAAAAATGGAATCAGAATTTACCATCAGTAATAGCTCCATTTATGTGAATCTCAATCTCTTAAAATTAAGCTTTTTTTTTGGTGAAGATATGCTTAATAAAATGTGATTCATTTTACATTTTAATTGTTTAGAAGTTAAATTTGTCTCACACCATCAAGTTGGTGGACTATTATGATGTATATATGTAAGTGAGTTTTCTTCTCTCTTGAGTCAACTTTTGAGAATGAGGAATTATATCCAAATAATACTTTAAACTTTAAAGATTCTGTTGTTCCATGATTTCATCCATAAAATATTAATTATTAATATTATATTTCATTGCGATAAAAAGTTAGGAATTTTGAACTTAAAGTCTTTGCTTGATTAAGAAAAAAAATGTTCTCCACGCATACTTTAATTCAAAAGATAAAAATTTTTTTTTTGAACTTTTGATTGATAAAAAGTGGTGATATATATATATATTTTTTGGTGATCAGAGTGTCCACACTCTCGCTTCTAGTCTATTGAATACCTTACAAACTCAATAAATCAGGTAAATCACATTGTAATAGGTGATTCTAAGATTTGAACCTAAGAAATCAAGGAATGGAAGTCAAGGAATGGAGCACATCTACTTTTTAATAATTTTAGCAACTTGTTTAATCAAATAATATATATTTATAATGTTATTTTATAATATATATTAGTATGATATTTGTAAGCTTATTTTATATAGTTTTTATTTTTAGAAAATCCACCATAGAAATAGGGAAACTCCTGGAATCAGAATTGGCCCATAGAATTGATACTAAAAAACATTTTCTTTTTAAAAAGATGTTTCCACGTTCTTGTATTTGATTCTTTATAGAGGAAAATTAAACTATGAACAATACAAAGTTATTTTGTTTTGAGTAAAAGGTTAGTCCTACTCACCCTACACACCCTTTTTACTCTTTTCTCTTACTTTTTTATGTGATAATCAATATGATAAATATCATCTTATCTTCATTTAACATATTCATCTGTCACGTCGTATCTTTAAAAAATTTAAAAAAAAGAATTTGAGAAATCAAAATTTAAGATTTTGAAAAATAAAAAATTAAGATTTATCGTAATATTTGAGTGACGTGACATATGTCACATCTGTCACGTAAGAGAATAACATGATGAAATAAAAAGATAGGAATATATTATAATACATTCACTTTAGAATTATTTTTCAAAAAAAAAATCTAAAATACGATAAATTATCTTCTAAAGTTATTATCGCCGACACCATTTAGATCATTGAAACTTGGATGTGTTAGTCTATATATCAATTACAATCATCAAACAAATGTAGTTGATCAACGTACAATCAAGACAAAAAAAGAAAAGGACCAACGTGGATTATTCCGTCACGATTTTGACAATGATGGAAGTTCTGCAACAAATTAATAACCTCTTAGGAGAGGTAATTGGAAATTCCTAAAATATATGCCCCTTTTATCTTGTAGTCTTTATCTCAATTTTAGGAAAAAGGGTTAATTCTATCTGGTTCACCTTTTGGGTAAACTTAAGTAATAAAGACGAGTGTTGTGATATCTAATTAAGATATACAGTCTCATATTTGAATTTTTTTACTCTCAAGATTTAAGTTGGTGATCATGAAAACTCAATTAGAGTTAATTACTCTGTCAATAGTGACAAAATTTTAAATATTAAAAAAGTTATGCTTGTTTGTTTAATTATTTTGAGTAGGATAATTGAAAAAGTGAGTTGAATTGAGTTGGGTTGAATGAAATTGAATACGATTAAAATTTAAAAATGTGTTTGGTAAAATATTTTAAAATTATATTAGAGTTAAATATTTAAATTATTTTTAACCCCCTTACATTTGTTAAATTAGCTAAACATCTTCACAATAAAGTTTAAAAATTAACGAATACACCCTCACCTACAACAGGACCTTCGGAAGCCCACAACCAAATGGCCCACGGCCGGTCGGATCTGGCCGGTCGTGCTTTTGTGGGTGGGAGTGTATTCGTTAATTTTTAAACTTTTATTTTATTGGAATAGAGTTGGAAAAATGTTTTGATTTGAATTTGAAAAAATGTTTTGAATATAATTGGTTATTGGATATGATTTTTGAAATATTAAAACAAATGTTTTTTTACTTTTCAAATATGATAGCAGAATTGGATTGGATAATAAATAATAAATTTTTTTTGCTCATGTCATATAGGGGCCCAGAGAGGGCATCATGGTTCATTACATTTCTTACACGGGAAACTGCTGGGGAGATTCGAACTTTAGACATCCAAGATGCTAATGAATACTCCATCCAGCTAAACCAACCCTCATTGGTGGATAATAAATAACGAAGAAATAACTTATTTCCACCCAAACTATAGCAATATTCCAAGTTCCCACCTCCACTATCATTTATTCGAAATTCCCACCCTTAAACCTTTGACTTTTGATTATTTTTTTTTTTGGTAATTAGACTTTTGATTTTTTGACAATAGAAAAATTGGATGGTCATGTAAAAACCTGAAATGCCCCCATAGTTATTAAATATACTCAGAATAACATTGACTAATTCAAAAATAGGCTGCTAATACAAAAATATTGATCAATATAAACTATGCTTCAATCATTTTTTGAATTTTATTGTTTTACTGTAACTTTCATATTTAATAATTGTGGAGGCTCCAATCACAATAAACTATACTTCAATCGCTTTTTGAATTAGTCAATATTATTATGGGTATATTTAATAACTGTGGGAGCATTTTTGGGTTTTTACATGATCATCTAATTTTTGTATTGTCGAAAAATCAAAAGTCTAATAACCAAAAAAAAAAAAAATCAAAAGGCAGAGGTTTAAGGGTGAGAATTTGGAATAAATGATAGTGGGGGTGAGAACTTGGAAAAATGCTATAGTTTGGGTGGGAATAAGTTATTTCTTCATAAATAATTAAACAAAGGCAGTTGAACTTTGGCACTATTTAATTAAAGGAGAAAGCCCTTTTTCCAAGGCTCTAATCCGTGGGCTGAGAAGCCTGGTAATGTATTGGGCCCTCGGATCGTTACCATTCCAATTGAATAGATCATACTCATCCATAATATGTAATGCCATACTAATTGTTGAAAATTTATTTTAATACAAATTCTTAATTTAATATAATTCAGTAATTTAAAATTATTGAGTTAACATTATAAATAATTAGATTGTATCGGATTTTAATTAGTACTTTCTATTAAAGGCTTCCATAAAAAAATTGTTTTAAAATAGCATAATCCCTCGTTATTACACAATTAAACTATCTAAATAACGACTACTAACATATAATTAATTTTAATTGAACTATCTCATTGTATCATTATACCAACATAGTGAGACCCTCTACTCAAGGTCTCTCTCCAAACCCACATTTGGGTAACCTAAGTGGTAGGACGAGTTCTGATATGTGTGGTTAAAGCGCACGATCTCAAATTCGAATCCCCTTGACTCCCAAGATTTAAGCGAATGATCATGACAATGGTGGGATTTGAGGTACACATAAATTGATCCAGACACCCTTTTTTGAAAAAAAAAATA
>WYDK02000017.1:465073-475560 GCA_009867345.2 Toxicodendron radicans
TTGCTAAAACAATAGAAACCCTAAGGTTAGGGTAAGGACAAAGTGGTCATTTTCAAACACCTACCAATCTTGTACAAGTATAGTGCGGATGGCATTACGGAGATTTTAACAAAAAAGGTACCCTTTTCATTTAAAGTTTTTCTCTCACCTCTCTCTCCCACAGCTCTCTCCCCACACTACTTATAAAAACTGACTATATCTATTCTCTCTCTCAACCAAGGAGACACCTTTTGTATTAGCATTTGTGTTGTTGTGCTCGGGTTGTGCTGCTGTCTGTACACAAACCCAATTTTTACAGTACCAGTGGTTTTCCGGTACCAGTTTTAAGGTAAAAATGCTGGTTTTAGGGTTTCCATTCCAATGGAAATTGTTTTTCTTTAAACATTTAGACATGATTGTATGGGTATTTACCTTGCTTCTGTGGATCTATTTCGTTAGGGTTTTTGGTTGATGTTTTGTTCTGAGTGATTGTGTACCATTTCCTCTGGATCTGCTTTGTTTTGTTGATTATTTGTTGAAGGTGTGTTGAAAATGGTGTCTATGGTTCGGTTTTGTTGTTTTTTTGGGTGGTTTTAGTGGAGTTTTTGCTTTTGGGGTTAGATCGTTAGATCTTCTGCATTTGTATTTGTATTCAATTTAGTGTTTGGGGTTTTTAGTTACTCGTGGGTCGTGATTTTAGCTGTGATTGATTTAGGGTTTTTGTTTCTCTGTGTGATTTAGAAATAGGGTAATGTCTGTGTAAACAGTGTTTTTTTATTTGTGGGGTTATTGTTTTATTATTATTTATGAAGTTTATTTTAGCTTTCGGTTGTGGAAGAAAGGTATTTTTTTCTGTGCTTAGTGTTTTCATTTTTTTTATTGTTTCATGAAATCATTTTTTAGTTGACTGATGATACACCGAACTTAGTTTTTGCTTTTTGTCTTTGGGTTATTGATGGGGTTTAATGGTGATCAAAGGTTTTGGGTTTCATGATCCAAGAGTGTGTTTTGCAATGTATTTTTTACAACAGTTCAGGGGCAGGGAAAATGCTTTTGCATGAGAACTAGAAGAAGAGTCTTGTGTTTCGAAGTCTACATAAAATGCCTTTTAGTTATTAAGTTAACTATTTGTTTTGGAAATAAGTGTTTTCTTGTTATTCTTTTTCAAGTACAGGCTTGTTTCCTATCTACTATTGAATTTGCAAAATAGTGAAGAGGCAATAGTGCATTATGAAGTTTGGTTGAGGACTTAAATTAGCACAATTTTTTTAGACATGATCTTTTTGTACCGGTTTTACTGATCAAATTTTTTGGGTGTTTAATGCTATGCTAACTCACTTGAAGAGAAATGATTTAGGGAATGTAGTTTGTCTAGCCCTTGTGTATGATTTTATACTTTTATTTTCTTTAATCTATATAAGGTTCTTTGTCAGTCTTTTCTGTTTTGGTTTTTGTCCTTGTTTTTTGTTCTCATTACATATACATCTTAGCTTTGTTTCTAGTGGTGTCATTCAGCAATGATCTTTTCTTGTTTTGGATTTTATTATTCCTTTTTGACATTGTATCATAGTTGATGGTTATACTGCCCTTGCATGCAGCAGGCTATCATTATGGTGAGGAAGAGAAGGACTGAACTCCCTTCCAGTGGGAGTGAAAGCTCTGAGTCCCAGGAAACGAGTGCTGGTGGTGGTCGTGGCTCCCAGCGGCCAACTGAAAGGAGTGCTCCACCACAGCAGGGTGGAGGTGGAGGTTATCAAAGTGGTGGAAGAGGTTGGGTTCCTCAATCTCAGCAAGGAGGTCGTGGAGGTGGTGGTGGCCGTGGTCGTGGGCCCCCACAACAGCAACAATATGGTGGACCCCCTGAACAACAAGGCAGGGGAAGGGGAGGACAAACCCAGCAAGGAGGTCGTGGTGGTCGTGGCATGGGTGGTGGTGGCCGAGGAGGAGGACCTTCTGGTGGGCCATCCAGATCATCACAATTTCCCGAGCTGCACCAAGCTACCCCGGCTCCTTATATGCCTGGGGTGACATCTCAGCCCATGCTGTCTGAGGCGAGTTCTTCATCTCAGTCATTTGAGGTGTCACAAGTCACTGAGCAGCTTCAGCAGGCAACCATCCAGCCGGAAGCTTCTTCTAGCCAACCAATTCAAGTTGTGCCCCCGCCAGCCTCAAGTAAATCTGTAAGATTCCCACTTAGGCCTGGCAAGGGAAGTACTGGCATTAGGTGTATTGTCAAGGCTAATCACTTTTTTGCTGAACTACCGGATAAGGATTTACATCAATATGATGTGAGATTTTTTTCTTTTTTCTTTGGTTTCTATCTCTTATTTTTTTTTAAATGTTTGGTGCAAGTTGGTGATGGAAGCTCTTGATGCCACAATTAGGTTACCATTACACCAGAGGTTACTTCTAGGGGAGTAAACCGTGCTGTGATGGAGCAGCTGGTGAAATTATACAGAGAATCTCATCTTGGAAGGCGTCTTCCTGCATATGACGGACGGAAGAGTCTATATACTGCTGGGCCACTTCCGTTCATGGCAAAGGAGTTTAGAATCACTCTACTTGATGAAGATGATGGACAAGGCGGGCAAAGGTTCTTCCCTTGTTTTTATTTTTCCTATTTAACTCTGTTTTGTTGCTTACTTGCTTTCTGTTTTTAGTGCATTGTTAGAATTATCTTCTTTTTGACTCAGGAGAGAAAGGGAATTCAGAGTTGTGATAAAATTGGCTGCTCGTGCTGATCTACATCATTTAGGACTCTTCTTGCAGGGGAGGCAAGCTGATGCTCCTCAGGAAGCCCTGCAGGTTCTTGACATTGTTCTGCGTGAATTGCCTACTACTCGGTATAGATTATGAATCTTCCTTTGAGTTTTGTATGTGTTACAACTTGCACTTCCTTTGGTATGATAAAAGAGTGTTGATTTATTGTAGGTACTGTCCTGTGGGCCGGTCATTTTATTCGCCTGATCTAGGGCGAAGGCAGCCCTTGGGAGAGGGATTGGAAAGCTGGCGTGGTTTCTACCAAAGTATTCGTCCAACTCAGATGGGACTGTCACTAAATATTGGTAAGTATTTTTTGTTACCAGCTCTTATTTGGCATATAGTAATACAGTAATGTTAGATGTACAAACTTTCTTATAAACTGTCGTACAAAGAGAGTTCATACAAACTGATGTTGACATGTGGGCCACGTTAATTATTTCGCAAAATAATTTTTTTTTCCTAAAGAGTGCTGCTGCAGACATTCAAAGATTAGGAGAGAAAAAAAACTTCCTGGCAGCCCAAACACAGAACAGCCACAACCAAGCAAAATCTTCAGAAAAATCACAGCCGAAAAAGCCTCCACAACTAACACAACCCGCAGCAAAAGGCTGCACACAAAAACAAAGCTGAAAAGTGGCTCAACAACTCAACACAACTAGCTGCCGTCCCCCAAAATCATCCAAATAACCAGCAGTCTTCTGCAAAAAACAGGCCATAAACAAATGTTGCTGCAGCACATTCATAGACAAGGAGAGAAAAAATGGATAATTACTAAGTTGTTTTGGGAGAGACTATGTTTGAGGGTTTGTGAAATTTGGGACAATGGGAGGGAATTTGATTTTGGGATATTAATATTTTGATGAATTTTGGGTTTGGAATTTTTTTTCTTCTGGGGAATAAGTAACGTGGCCCACATGCCATATGGCACTGATGTGGCATGCCACGTAAGGTTGTACCAAAAAGTGGCTCAACAACTCAACACAACTAGCTGCCGTCCCCCAAAATCATCCAAATAACCAGCAGTCTTCTGCAAAAAACAGGCCATAAACAAATGTTGCTGCAGCACATTCAAAGACAAGGAGAGAAAAAATGGATAATTACTAAGTTGTTTTGGGAGAGAATATGATTGAGGGTTTGTGAAATTTGGGACAATGGGAGGGAACTTGATTTTGGGATATCAATATTTTGATGAATTTTGGGTTTGGGAATTTTTTTTCTTCTGGGGAATAAGTAACGTGGCCCACATGGCACTGATGTGGCATGTTACATCAGGTTGTACAAACTCTTTTATAAGCATTACTGATATTTTAATTTGTTTTCATGAAACTTCTCTGTTGCATGAACTACTCATGCTTGATTTTAACATATTCTGTTATCCTTAAATTTTTAGTTAATTCATGACTTTATATATCTTTACCCTTTATATAGCTACATGTTGATGCTGCTTTTATCATTATACCTTTTTCTGCATATTATTTTTCTCATGGTGAAAAATAATCTGTTATGCAGATATGTCCTCCACTGCTTTCATTGAGCCATTGCCAGTGATCGAATTTGTACAACAGCTTCTGAATCGAGATGTTTCTGCTAGACCATTGTCTGATGCTGATCGTGTGAAGGTTAGCTTCTGTTCTATTTTTTTTCTGCCCTCGTTTTTTAGCATTCTGTTGGCAGTTGAGCAAATTGTTCTGTTCTATTTTATGCCCTATATTTCTTTTTTGTGCTTTTGGAAGTTTGTCTGTTAACCATTAATTCATTTTCTCATCACATTTATGATTTATTATGATTAATTTGCAGTTTTGGTACATTATTTCTGTTTTTAAACAATCAAAACCTTAGTTCTTGTGTGGCTTAAGAATAGTGAATTTTTTTTTACATGTTATGAGATATGTGAACCACTGCTTAATTGTATCTCTACAGATCAAGAAGGCTCTTAGGGGAGTTAAGGTTGAAGTTACACATCGGGGAAATATGCGTAGGAAGTATCGTATATCTGGTTTGACATCTCAAGCAACAGGAGAGTTGACGTGAGTGTTAATATAATGTTCTTGTAAATTTTTCATGTGGTATTCATATTTCAAATTTCTTAATATCTAGGTCGCATTGAGATCCTGCACTTTTTGACTGATTTGTTTTCCACAGTTTTCCGGTTGATGAAAGTGGCACCTTGAAATCTGTTGTTGAATACTTTTATGAAACTTATGGTTTCACAATTCAACATACTCAGTGGCCCTGCCTACAAGTGGGAAATCAGCAGAGACCTAATTATTTGCCTATGGAGGTAATCTTGCTATTGTGTCTTCCAGTCTATGTGTGATGTAAATATATGAATGCTAATTGATTGCTCTTTGTCAAATATAGGTTTGCAAGATTGTTGAGGGTCAGAGGTACTCCAAAAGGTTAAATGAGAGGCAGATTACTGCTTTGCTAAAGGTGACATGTCAGCGACCTAGTGATAGGGAGCGTGATATTTTGGAGGTGTGTTTTGGAGCAAATGGCATTCTGCCTATTAACATCTTTTCTTTTTGGTCATCTTATATAATCGTAACTTTTGCTTGCCTTCTAATTTCATGGGTGTTTTCTTTATTGGCCTATGTAGACTGTGAGGCATAATGCGTATCATGAAGATCCTTATGCAAGGGAGTTTGGTATTAAAATTAGTGAGAAGCTTGCATCAGTTGAAGCTCGCATTCTGCCAGCACCGTGGGTAAGTTCTCCTTTGTTATCCATTCCATTTTGTCCCTTTGCCTTCTTAAATTTCAACTTAAATACTATAATTATGCTCACTTGATGACTCTTATGCTTTGTTTTCATAGCTGAAATATCATGATACTGGTAGAGAAAAGGATTGCCTGCCTCAGGTTGGACAATGGAACATGATGAATAAGGTATATAACCTGCTATCCACTTAGTACACACCAGTTGAATATGGGGTTTGTTGAGGTCCCTAGGTTTTTATTTCTACTCTTCAGGAGAATTCAATTCTGTAGAATATATTTGTCTTTTGTACTTGTACATTTGGCTGGAAGAACTGTGTTTGCCATGCATCATGTGAAATTTCAATTTAGGAAACCTTAATACCAACTATTCTTTTATTTTATTAGATTTACTTCTAATTCATCTGATATATTGTTGGAGATGTCTGTACTTGTGCATGATAGATTATTGTTTAATAGCTGTGGATCTTTTAGCTTAAAATTTTGATGAAGAAGGGGAGACAAATTTCTAACCATTCATTTGTCTTAAATTCAAAGGTGTAAATTTATCAGATGTTACTTTTTTACTTCTAATTTTAACTATTGGGCTAAAGTGGATAATTGTTGGGAATTTGTTTATCAAATTCAAGTTGAAAGATTCTCACCTTTTTACTTATAAGCCCATTCTGGAAATTGATACCTAGCAACTGATAGGTAACTTTTTCTTGGGTGACTATTAATCAATTTATTGAATATATTGTTATATGTTAAATTCTGTTAACTATAGGAACTGCATAAAAATTCCAGCATGTTTTTCTGAGTAATTTCCATTTTATTGCAGAAAATGGTTAATGGAGGAACAGTGAACCACTGGCTTTGCATAAATTTTTCTCGATCTGTTCAAGATCAAGTAGCCCGTGGCTTTTGTTATGAGCTTGCCCAAATGTGTTACATTTCTGGCATGGTATGGGACTTACTAAATGCATGCTGTTTCTATGGAGTTCTCAATGTCCTAGTTTTGTGATATTTCTGGTCATATGTAACTGATATCTCATATATTGGATTATGTGTGCAGGCATTCGAACCTGAACCAGTACTTCCGGTGATTACTGCTCGTCCTGAGCAGGTGGAGAGGATCTTGAAAACTCGGTACCATGATGCTATGACCAAACTGGGTCATGGAAAGGAGCTTGACCTACTAATTGTCATTCTTCCTGATAATAACGGCTCTCTTTATGGTATGCAACTCTCATAAGGCACTATTTTGCTTCTTCTCATTATTTTCATTTTATCCCTGTATTTGCATAGGTTGGTTTTAGAAATTCCATTATACTGTTTGTTCGGTTGGTTGTAGCCATACCATCTTTTTATGATAAATCTCAATTTTTTCTTGCAGGTGATTTGAAGCGTATTTGTGAGACAGATCTTGGTCTTGTTTCCCAGTGCTGTTTGACTAAGCACGTTTTCAGGATGAGTAAACAGTATTTAGCTAATGTGGCGTTGAAGATAAATGTGAAGGTTGGAGGGAGGAATACTGTGCTTGTTGATGCAATATCTAGGCGCATACCTCTAGTCAGTGACCGACCTACTATAATTTTTGGAGCTGATGTTACCCATCCTCACCCTGGAGAGGATTCGAGCCCGTCTATTGCAGCTGTATGTTATTTAAATTCTTTCTCTGATTCAGTTTCGTAATGGCGTTATCATATGATCACCTTAGTTCAACTACAATTTTTGTTAATTAAGACTTTCTGAATTTAAAAAACAAAGGTTGTGGCGTCTCAAGATTGGCCGGAGGTCACAAAGTATGCTGGATTGGTTTGTGCTCAAGCTCATCGGCAGGAGCTCATCCAAGATTTATATAAGACATGGCAGGATCCTGTAAGAGGGACAGTGTCTGGCGGCATGATTAAGTATGATTGACCTCTCTTTTACACATTCAAACACATGCATCAGTTGTCCAGTTTGTTTTCTTCTATGGGCTTGTTGTTAAGCAGTGGTTATGTTTGATGGATGGAAGCAATAGTGGATCCTGACTTTTGGACTGATTGCTTTTTGAAGTTGGTTATCGTTTTTGCTAATTTTTTTTTATCATAATTTCCTTACATTCTCTCTTTGGCGTGATCTAGGGAACTCCTTATTTCTTTCCGTAGAGCAACTGGGCAGAAGCCACAGCGCATAATCTTTTACAGGCATTTTCTTAGTCTTCTGCTGCTGTCTGTTTTCCTATTACCTTTTCTTGCTATGACCACTGATGTACTTGAGTAACTTCAGGGACGGTGTCAGTGAAGGGCAGTTCTATCAAGTATTGCTCTATGAACTAGATGCTATTCGTAAGGTAAAGTTTCTCTGTTTGATGACTTCCTAATTCCAGCTCCCTGTATGGTATTTTGCTTAAATAGACAAACTTCTGAAACATATCTGCATATAAATTTCCCCTTTTGTTCAACTTAATTTCAGGCATGTGCTTCCTTGGAACCAAACTATCAGCCTCCTGTGACTTTCGTTGTGGTTCAGAAACGTCACCACACAAGGTTGTTTGCCAACAACCATCATGACCGCCATGCAGTCGACAAGAGCGGGAATATATTGCCTGGTTAGTAACTCTGGTTTGATAATTTTATTTGATTTGATATTTATCATTGTTGTAGAGATACTTATTTTATTTTTATGACCTAAAGTTCTCAATCTAATGAATCCTGCAGGTACCGTTGTGGACTCCAAAATTTGTCATCCAACTGAATTTGACTTTTACCTCTGTAGCCATGCTGGAATACAGGTAAGATATCTTTTTCTACTCCTATGTGCATGGCATGCTGCAGATTTTGCAGATTTGATTCTAATATGCCGACATGACAAACAGGGTACAAGCCGTCCAGCTCATTACCACGTACTGTGGGATGAGAACAAATTTTCTGCTGATGGACTGCAGTCCCTCACAAACAACCTTTGCTACACGTAAGTCTATAAATGAATACTATGATTAATAATTCAGTTGCCGCTGCATTATGAAAATTTTAGGCTCAAGTAGTCGAAGATTTCACTTCTAGTTTCATTTTTGCCTAAAGATAATGGCACTAAACTGTGATTTGGTATGTTCTGATTTCTGCAGATATGCAAGGTGCACACGTTCTGTTTCTATTGGTAAGCATTTCCCCTTGCAATCTCTCTCACAGACACGGATGCACACACATACACTTTGTGCATGCTATCTCAAAATTTTCGGTTATGCATTTGTTGATGTTAAATTGTTAATTTCTCTTGTAACTTGACAGTTCCACCGGCATACTATGCCCATCTTGCTGCATTCCGAGCTCGTTTCTACATGGAACCAGAGACATCAGATAGCGGTTCAATGACAAGCGGCACTGCTGCTGGACGCGGAGGCATGGGTGGAGGGGCAGCTGCTAGGAGCACTCGAGGACCCGGTCTTAGTAGTGCTACTGTTAGACCACTTCCTGCCCTGAAGGAGAATGTCAAGAGGGTTATGTTCTACTGTTAGGCCCAATCTAAAACCCTACAAAATAAATAGACATTTGCTATGTTCCATGGCTGTGAGATGCCGTTTGGAAACTGATTGTGAAACTCTACTGTTTTACTTTGTTGCGGTCTGACATTTGCTACGGGTGTGCCAAAATGTCCTAAAAATGACTTCTGCAATTGTTACCTTGACTGGATACATTTCCCATCTGGGTTCCATTGAAAACAAATGCAAGGTTTAGGGCATTTTTAAAATTCATCTGAAAATGTTAGATTTCTTGCTTAGGGTTAATATTTTTTTGCTGGGTTATGTTAGGATGCAAAATAGTTATGTTTTATTTTAATTGTTAAATATTAACAGCGTTACTAAACATCAAAGCTTAAGACGTCTTTTAACGGTGCATACACATGCCGTCGTTGGCAGTAACTGCACACCTTACTTAACGTTGTATAAAACGTGGACGTTGTATGACGTTAATTAACGATGACGCTAACGATCGAAGACGTTATATCACGGTGACAAGAAATAATAGTACCGGTAATTTTGTACCACATCTATTACTTTTTCTTGGCATGCAGGGATGGCGTCAGGGCAATTCTACTCTATCTATTTTTTCCTTTGTTCAACAGACTTTCTGGCATGGACTGGATTGATAATTTATTTGATTTTCCTTTGTTCAACTTGATCTAAATCTTATGTATTGGGTTTGCGTTAAACCGTTAAATTTTCAAGTTGAAAGGCTCAAACTTTGTTTACTTTTAAGTGCTTTATGGGTGATTAATGATCCATTTATTGAATATCTACAGTAAAAACTAGGCATGCAATCAAGTTGAGTTGCTCGTTAACTGGTCGGGCTCGACTTGACTTTTATAGAGTCGAGCTCTAATAGCTTGCGTGTCGAACCGAACCAAGCCGAGTTCGAGCCTAATAGTACTTGACTTAAGCAGCTTGTGAGCTTACTAGAGTTTGATATATTATATAATATTTTAATTAAAATAATTTTATGTTACGATTTTGACTCGATTGTAATCGAGTCAAGCTGGAGTTCTAGCTCAAGCTTGAGCTTGATTTTGACTTTGTTGTAATTTATTTTTGTTAAAAGAAGTTTACTTATAATAGGACGTATAACTAGAATTTCAAAGGTTCAGTTAGGGTGAGTACATTTGAATGAATGGATAAAATATACCTTTCTAATTTTATAAAAAATATTTTAATAATATATATATATATATTCTTTCAAGTCATACATTAATCCTTAATAAATTTCTGAAAAATGGTTCAAGTGATAGCATATAGTCTTAAAAGATTGATAAAGCAGGAAAAGCATAAAGTAGTAGTCCATCTTATAGGCTAAAAATGTTAAATTTAATAGAAAGAACCTTTTTGTCCCTATAGTTTTGATCTATTACTTTAAGAACATTTATTTCAAATACTAACATTTTGATCCTTTAATTTAACATACCATTAGTTGATAGCTAGTTGACCACTAATTACTTTGGAAACTATACTAAAATGAAAAATAAAAATAAAAATTACCCTTATAAGAAAATAACAAAAAATAGATTACA
>WYDK02000017.1:489383-513159 GCA_009867345.2 Toxicodendron radicans
AATTTGATGTGGGAAGTAAAAAAAGTGAAAATGAGGATGAATATAGAAGAACAATAATATTATGTTTACAACTGAGTCACACAACCAGATAAAAAAAATAAAATAAAGTAGTCATTTTATATAAATTTTGAACAATTTTTATCTGATTATATTTCTAGTTTGTATAACTCAACTATAAACAAAACATTATTGACTATATGAACACCTCAATTTTTTTTAGGTCATGTGGCACCTTCTTTTACTCATATTTGTGGTACATTCATCAAGAGAAATTTAGAATAGTGGACCCCTTTTTTTCTCAATTAAATTTCCTCTCAAATTCCAACCCCCCCTCTCTCTATCTCTACATCTCAATCTCTCCTAGGCCAAATGCTATATTGGTCTAGTGAAAGTGAGTGAGCACCATTTTTCTGTCTTTTTTCAACCCCTTTTTGTTATTTCTTTGATGAATAATTTCAACCTTTTATAAAAAAAATTGTCTAACAAGGACATTTTCTGACTTTGTGATCTAGTAATATTATCGAATCAGAAAAAATTATTGAGAAAAGATTTTTTTCAAATGAATAATATTAGATACACAAACCGTTTACTCCAAAATAAATAGATAAATATTAATAAAATAAAAGATCAATTCGACATATATATTTGTTTGAAGTGAAAATAAAAGAGTTATGTTATATCAGTTTGTATATTTATAGGCTTTTAACTAAGGGCGGAGCTATGATGAGGTTGGGTGGCATGCCTCACAAATTTTTTTTTTCAATTTCATCCCTAAAAGTTCGTACTTATTAGACCCCTTATTTTATTAGACATTACACTTTCACCCCCCATGATCAACTTCTTTGGCTATGCCCTACTCTTAACCCTAATTACATCACGACACTTTTAAGTTTTATCCTAGTACAACTTTTTTTTTTTTAATTTTTTCTTAGGATTACAAATTATTTTTCCAACCTTTATTAAACAAAATAGTGCTCGTGTTAATAAGTGATGATTCAAATTCAATTAATTTTAGTAATTCAATAACATTATCAACCCGATAAGAAAATAATTTCAAGCAAAGCGAAATGGTATCATACATTGTTAATAATATTTTTACTATTAATTTTGAATATTATTTTTATTGACTCCAAATCACAAACTTATATTTAAAATCAACAATTCAAAGTGGTACACGGTTTATAATAATAACAAATTTGTTCTACAATTTTCCTCGTGTATGTATTATATGTACTCAAATGAAAAAAAATGAAACGTCATCCTCACCTTCCTCCGGCTTATCATCGACAATCTACTCAGGGTTTCACAAATATTTGAATGCTCGCTCGGGTTACCGAGAGGTATGCTACATAGACATTTTCGAATACTAAAAATTTAAAGATAATCTAGAAAAGTCAAACAAGAAGGTCATTAATAACATTCAAAATAATATAATGATAATTATTACTTAATAGGTATTAATCATTTAAATATTAAATCAATAATAAATACATTAAATTAAATTCACTACAAGCTCAATAATAACATTCAAAGAAAAATATACTAAAGTTAACTAATTTAATTTACCAAATTCTTTCCTAGAATTTTGAATTAATTAAACACTTAACTATTTAAAGCAATTAATTAAAATCCATGTTAAATTTTCAATTAAATAAGCATAAGCTTTATTATTGTTATTATAACCAAATGCTTTATCACATTATTTGCTATATTCAATCTTTAAATTACAATTATTAATTATTTACTATCAATTTAATGATCATTATTATTTAATTAATATTGGTTTTTTATCTATTTATGGAAAAAAAAAATATTGGCTAGAGAGTAGCATTAAAGTAGTGAAATCTTAAATACAACTTTAAATAAAAACTTTACATTCAAAATTCTAGAAAAAAAAAAAAACCGACAAGAAATCATAGAATATACTCGAAACCAAAGTCTTAACATATATTTTACGTGTAGTTTAATACATATCAATAAATGTGTTACACATTAGCAATACTAATCCGAAACATTAATTAATAAACATATCCGTAATTTTAATAAAATCTGATAAAGATAGATGACGTGATACGTTCGTCCGTTGTATCGAGACATAAACCTAATACGCGCATGTTCTAGTTGTATTGGAAAAGAAAAAATTACTTTAGAACCCCACCAAATGAGCTAGCACTTAATTAAATTAGGAGGTTTTCAACATTGAATATATTTAGGTGTTGGTTTTCAATGGCTCAATTTTTTATTTATTGCTTTTCAATTAATCACTTCAATTACTTCAACACCATTCTATCAACCAAACTTATCTGCCTACCTTCCCTTTCTTTTAATCCTTGTAATATTGTAATCTTTTCTTTTCTTTTCTTTTTAAATATAATTTTTACTTTTTAAAAAAAATTGTAAAATTTATTTATTTTAGATGATTTAACAGAAAAAAGGGTATATTATTTATGATAATAAAATGATTTTTTTGTTTTGTTTTTAAACTAACATTTTAGGTTTTCGATTGTCTTAATTAAAAGGAAAAAAATGTCTTCTATTTTTAAACAGAATAAAAATTATATTTTCAAAGTGGTTTTATACTAACATTTTATAGAAAAAAAAGAGACAATTTTATATTACATGTAAAATAATTATTTTGTTAATTGTTATGCTTATTTTTGTAACATGTACAAGTTCTTATATGATATTTATTCAAGATTGAAAATGAATAAAAATGTGGAACACATTTTTCTATAAACAAATTTGAGCATTAATTATAGCAAGGGTAATTTGTTGAAAATTCATGACATTAAAAATTAACTAACTCTAATTTTATGAATTTACAAATAATATTACCAATCTTTTTTTTTTTGTAACCAAGATGTTCAAACCAATTTACGCGTACCTCGACTAATCCTTGAGGAAACAAACGCAGCAACCCACATTCACAGCCTCCTATTTATCTATACAATCCTCAATTCGTTATAACCATTTGGACTGTCTATTGATGGTTAATATTACCAATCCCACATTACAAAATTACTAATTAATGTCAATTTACAAAATGAATACAATCAATTAATGTTAAAGTATCAATCATATTATATATTATATTGATATATTTAAAATAAAACCCAAATTTGTTGGATGAAAATTAATGGATAACAAAAATTAACCTAACCTAACCAATTAAGGCAGGTCAAGATCACCGAGTGCTTTTAATTTACATCACTTTAAATAATGAATAGATTGCTCCAGTTCAGTTCATCCATATCTCCATTTTAGTTTTTTTTTTTTTACTTAAAATTTTTAATCCAAATAATAATTGTTCACCATCTTTCTCTACTTTGAATTTAATTTTAACTACTTCTTGTTGCCAGTTTCTGCCATGGTTTTTTTAGTTAGATTTTTTATTTTTGGTTAAAAGAGGTATCCCGGCCTAAGTTGCATACATCAAACTAAATCCCTTATCCCTAAACAAAGCTTTCGAAATAGGTCAGGGATCACAAGGACCACAAACAAAGGCTTAAAAATTCTCAAGCGTAAACGTCCAAATTTTATTGGGGATTATAAAGAGATGTTCGTAAAAGAGAATGACTGTTGTTGTTGTGACAAAACGTGTAATATTAATGGCTTTAAAGGGTATAGGAGGGAGGCATTCATTTATAAGACACAAGAACAATAACTTGAAACAAAATTTCAATTTGGTATGGAGAACAGTTGCAACTACATACTCTTGATTACGTGTTTTGCCTACTCCAATTTATTTTTCCACAGCTTCCATAATTATGTAGCTCAATTACTTGTAGCTTCATATGGCCGGAAAAAAGATGTGATTATGTGTTAGTGTTGGCAACCACTTCAACAATAAAGGATAAGGCAAACGCATACAGGAGTCCATTGCCCAGTCAGTGATAAGCATACAGATGATGAACGTACAAATGCCGTTAAACAAGCATACATATGACAAACAAATAAATACTGTTATACAGAGCATACAAATGATGAACGTAGACGAGCATACATATGACAAACAAACAAATACCATTACACGAGTATACACATGAGGAACGTACAAATGCCATTAGAGAGGCATACAGATAATGAACGTACAAATGCCATTAGATGAGTATGCTGATAACATATCTATCAGAGCAACTTATCTCAAGACAAGGCTACATGGATTAAAGCCACCAATCTTCAATTATAAATCTCATATGTAACAATTTATAATTAAAGAATCAAATCTCAAGAGATGGCATTCTAATTATCACAATGAATTTATACTCCCAGAAATGATTCAACCTGGAAAAAGAGAGCCTTGGATACATTGAGGCATAAAAATACTTAATATTAAAATAACTAATCATTTTGATGTTCGAAATAGAATCGAAGAAATATTTTAAATACATGAACATACAGATCATCTAGCACATCTGTGGTAATCTAGACCTTTTCGTAATGCGGATACACCAACGCAGATTCTAGAATAGGAAATACTTCCATGACTACGTGCATAATATTGTAATTTACATAATATATTTTATAAAAAGCTGGCAAAAATATCTAGCTAGAAATTGACACTGTACTGCATATAATCATCAATCAGTAATGTGTATCTTACAAGGAGTAGAAAGACTATGATCTGGAAGAATGATTGGACTGAGATTGCGAGGTATCAGCACGATTCAAGCACGATTCAAGCGTTTCTTCCTGTATCGCCATGCTACTTGAATACGAGTAGCAGCAAGGCTTCGCCAATACGGTGATTCATACCTGTCATGTGAAAGAAAAACGATACTGTTACATCTGGTAGGATCAAAAGAGATTTTTTATTTCTTATCAAAACTTCCAAGAAAATACTGCTTATCCATTGATAATTATTCGTTCTTTCATATTCGTCATAGAAAGTAGGATTTGGCTACAGAATCGATAATTATCGCGCATTTCTTAACATCTTACAAGTCTAACGTTTGTTATAACTTGTAATAACAAGTCTCAACCAAATTTAAAAGTCCTACTTTGCTAGATCAGTTTTGTTTTTTTTTTTCTAGAAATAACTTTGTAAAACAATGTCAACTATTTTGTAAAGTAAATCAGTTGAACTTACTAAAAAATATTCTTTTATACGCATTAAGATATGAATTGATTTAGAAATAACCTTATGGCTCCTTGAACGCGAGGATTCCGCAAGAATCTAGAGAAAAGACTAGTAACTTCTTCAATATCTGATGCTCGGAGTGAAAATGCTTCTACATTTGTTAAGCATTCTACTGTCCTGTTGCTGAGCAACCGCTGCCCAGGGATCCTTGTTTTCTTTACATCTGCAACAGAAATCATGTTGATGAAAATAATGTATATTGTTTTCATGCTAAGGCGTCTCAGTCGCGAACAGAAATTAATTCAACTAAAAGGAGTTAATACTAATCATAATAATACCTCTATTTACAGAAGACTGCTCAAGACACCATGTAAGGAGTTCCTCACCACAAACATCCCCCTCGGATAAGGGAACTCTTATCCCATCTTCTCCCGTGCTCACCATTTTCCCACGCACAATAAACACCATCTTTTCTATCAGACCACCGTGATATAGAATTTTGCTTTCTTGGATGTATGTCTTTTGTCTCAACCTCTCACAAATCAAATCTAATATTGGTTCGTCCATCAGGGCGAAAATCCGAACCTGCGTAATGATACATTTCCAAGTTTACTACCGATAGACATAATTTGAAAACATATCATCAATGACCAAAACTCAAGGAAGTTACAAAAAACTATTACTACTGCTAACAATAATGACGATAACGATAAAGACAACAATTTCGTTTTATACGCGATGTACGAACTGGTATACAACTTCAGATTTTTAGATATTCTGTTGCTTACTTTCTTCACAAATTTGAAGAGATGGCGTCTGATGTCTCTCTGAAGGTTTTCGGGCAAATTCTCAAACAGCATTTCTTCATTCACCCCTCTGGTTGCAGCCCAATTATATCGTTCAGCTGCTCGTACTTGCCTATTCATTAGAGCAATTTTATAGGTCAATTTGTAAATAGATGTTGCAAATCATCTGAAGAAAGAACTAGACAAAAGAATACAATTAACATTCTCTTTCTCATCAGCGCCATTAGTAAAATCTAGGATCTCTTTCAGACAGGAGAATAATAGCCCTTGATCAAGCCCACCTAGAGTCAGTGGAGACTAAACATCTCACTGAAACCAAACCTAAGACCAGATATTCTGCATAAAAGGTCAACTACTTTTTCATTTGGCTTCATACATAAACTCTATAGAGCCATTTTCCGGCATGGTCCTTCTTGTCATTCAGGAAAAAGCCTTACTTTTGGGATTCAATGAACAATATTTACTAGGGGATCAAATAGGGTTCGGGTCCATGATTCTAATTAGATAGAACCTACAACACTGCATATATTTTACTTGGAATAGAAAATGAAGAAAGAGGTTGTCTTCGTTATAGTAGTAAACTTGACTGCATATTTATATTGTTCATTCAGGTGTTTTCAGTGACTTGCATGGTGGGCACGGCTAGAGATAAGACAACAACCCTGATGGGGCGTCGACAAAGATCAAAGTTTAAACACAATTTCACAAGCCATGTAGTCAAACAAACACATTTTTCAAATGTAATAAATCACAAGTATGATATAAGTTCAAACTTATGGTGAAATACTTTCTAAGGTTTTCAGGCAAGCGCCTATGGCTCATCCATTGCTCCACATCTCGTCTCCTTAGTGTCATTTCTAAACTCCTGAAAAAAGAACAAATATCATTTAGCAAAAAGTCCCATTGAATGATTTATTGAAAATTCAAAGTTGTTTAAACAAGCTAAACTTAATTAGTCAAAACTATTCATTGCAAGAAAATCCTAAGCATACAAAATTTGTTGGTAAGAGAGGCATTGGAATATTGGATGTGAAATATTCATGTTAACTGATTTTCTCTTTAAGACAGACTCTTATCATTATAATTGTGATACCCGATTTGCCACATGTAACCTTCAGAATATGGAAGTTTGTCAAACATTTTCCAGGTGAATCCGTTGAACTTGAGCAGAGAATCAAATGCATTAATTACAAGTATGTCGAACTGGTTGTCTGTCGCTGGATCTATGGATATTATCTACTTATTGACGGTTTTGAGTTTTGCAGGGAAAAAGAGTACCACTGCTAGTACTGATAAGACAATTTTTGAGTAAACGAATTAGTAAAAATCATACCTCTTTACAAGAGCCTGGAGGAAGTTCTGCATATTTCCAATGAGAAAAGCAAAGAGCAGGAGCCCGAGTCCAATAATGGCCATGGTAAAAAGGACTTCCCAAACAAAATAGCTTGGAATTAGATTTCCAGCAAGAGTACTGATTTGCTTCAAAAATATCAAACATAAACACATAATGTCAACAAACAGTGTCAATAAGTCTACAGAGTTTGAAACAATATTTTTTTCACTATCGAAAATACTTTTATTAAAAAGATAACAAGACAGAAATAGAATCATATGGAGAGGAAAATATGAAGCATAAACTGGAAAGCGAAGTACCTCAAGCGAAAACCAATTTTTCGTAATTTTACATGTGAAAACATTGTTACCATTAAAGAATAAAAGAGCAATCAAGCCTGAGCTTCTATTCAAACATTAAGAAGATGCAAAACCGAAAAGATTTCAACTTATGGAATGATAGGAAAACAAATGGTCAATAATAATCAATATCCTGATATGAAATATGAGGAAAAAGTATTAGGTTTGCTCAGATTTGATTCCAACTATGAGGCATAACAACAAAACATTAAACCTCTACGAACAGAACTGCTGTACGTTCTATTACCGCTCAACAAATAGAAATTTAATGTAAAAATTAATCAGAAAACCAATGTCTAATTAGCCTACACCAAGTGAGTTCATCAGTGCCAAGTGTTCTGGTGGCAATATTACCTGGAATCCCCAAAACAGAGAATATATGTATCTGGTGGCAATATTATGTTGTGTGGTAAGGTTGACAGCTGGCTTATAAATTCCATAAGAGAAACCATCATCCGTGAAACAAGAATTAGATTCATTGTGCCTCCATTCATCCCATTTTGTAACATTACGACTAAATTTATCAGTAACATTCCCACGGCCACAATCTATATAACCGCAGAGGCCTTTAACACGGCAAGCATCTCGAAAACATTGATTAACCCTCTGTTACAAGAAAGAGACAGGGAAGGAAGAGAAAGTAAAGAAAATTTTCATCTACACTTTCCACATTTATTAATAATAAAAAAAAAATCTTTTCCAGGGAACCATAATAACAGAAAATAATACAACCCTTCATGTTGAAGTATCTAGAATCCATAAAAAGTAA
Organism: Toxicodendron radicans; assembly: GCA_009867345.2. Lineage (NCBI taxonomy): Eukaryota > Viridiplantae > Streptophyta > Magnoliopsida > Sapindales > Anacardiaceae > Toxicodendron > Toxicodendron radicans. Next base: position 497,731 of record WYDK02000017.1, read on the forward strand.
ACAAGCATGCAAGGATATTATCATAAAAATTAAAAAAATGTAAACAAAACAGAAGAAGGAATCTATTTCCTTAAATTTCTCTAAAATGTTCCAAGCGTTTGATTTTATAAGTGCAAAAACAACATGAACGAAAGAATTTGTAGAAATGTTTGAGATGCTAATTTATAAAATGATATTTTCAAGCATGGTAAAAAGTCTGGAGACATGCATTTCCGATGTGCAACCTGAAGAGAAAGGGAGAATGATACAATATTTTGATTGTGAATTATCACTTCAAGAAAACATTAATCAGAGACTTCCTTATGCCTGCATATCTCATGTGATAAATGATTAAATATGGTTTATAAATGTACCACAAACAGTTAAGCAACTTAACGGCATGCCAACGTAATGAATGTCAGACTTCCAGATAGAGCAACTACAGGAAAATATTTAAAAGAAGAAATAAGCAATTTTAAATGCTATAATGACTTTTGCCTACCTGTAATCCGAAAAGGTACCAGCCCGATCCAATAACGTGACCGGACAAGACATAAGTGAAAAGATTCATGAAAAAATTCGCCCATGCTGACTCAAATGCCAAGCCAGTTGACGACTGACCAGCAAACGTAGGCAGAAACCTATACAATTTGGGAACATACTGAACAAGAACTGCCACTCGTAAAAGATTTTTAGCATAATTTGCTCCAGAAAATGCCAAGCGAGGGGGTAGAACAATCAATATCATTATCTGTAAACAAGGAAAGGAGATAACTTCTGACATGGAACAACACATATAATAACAATAAATATGAAGCATGTATCATATGCGGTGGGAGTAAATAGATATATACACAAGAACATGCCCAACCAATTTCAAGTAGATAAAAATAAAAAACCTAGGGAGCTTAAATGTCTTCACACAGTGTAACTTGTGGTTATACCTTCCACCAATCCATCAACTCTCACATACACACAAAATTGCATGTGCACGCAGATGTACACAAGATTATGTGCATAACAGGAGGTCAAACATACTAAATTATAAAACTATTCAAAGTTTTATGCATATTCTGGACCAAAATCAGTTCAGACCCTAAAATGTGAGCCAAACTCAAAACTTGATCCAATTGATACATTTAAGTATAAACATCTAACATCTTAAATCATAAGAAGAAGGCAAAATAAAAAAAAAAATAAAAAAACAGACTCATGAAAGAAAGAATAAAAACATAAGAAATTACCACAGAGAAGCGAAGAGGTCTTTTCTTCTTTTTCTATTTTTTTTTTATTTTGATATCCAGAAAGCAGAAGGGGGTTGAAGGATAAGGTAAACTCACTTGAGGAAGTGGTAATACTATGAAAAAGTCAATACAAAAGTATCCTTGAAGGTAATTGAGAGCTATTTTCTTTGGATGGTCAACTAACTCCCCAGCTCCAACCACCATAGATTCGGGAGCCACATATGCCAGTTTAAACTGCAAAATACAAGTAATAAATCATTTAATCAGACAAGTAAAAGAAAATCAAATAGATATATAAGTCTCTGTACCATGATGAATTACAGAAGAACTCCTTAGGCAACCATATCACACAAAACTTCCACAATACATATTATGCAATGCATCAGATAACACATATGAAGCTTTTCTCTTAAAAAGCATTTCTTCGGATGCTAAAGTAATCAAGCTACCAAATTGAAAAATCAAGACCTTCAATGCTAAGTACAGCATAATGAAAATAAATAAACAAGAAAGACAAAATGATAGAAGTTATGTTTATCCCTCAAGCGTATATCCGAAAATCTAGACCAAAATAAGCATCAGAAAACTTTACTTCTAACAAATACATAGGTGACAAAAAAGCAATGTAGTTCCTTTTCTTCCAGTAAAAGTATTACAAATGAGATTATCTTCCTTAATCTAATGCAGTCATAATTGAGCTCAATCCAATCTACTGTGTTAAAAAGCTTAATGCTAATGTTGAGCAATTACTTGTCAACTTAAACTTTTAGGTCAAGTGATTACTTGACATAGTATTAGCCTATTAGAACAAAGATCTTAAGTTCATATTCTGTATATCTCATGCATCTGCATCTATATTTTTGTCTACTTAACAATCCATACCCAATGAGCTGAGGAAACAGAATTTTTTTTTTTGATAAGTGGGAAACAAATTTAAGTTATGCATTTCAGGTCACCATGTTTCTTATTTTTCTATTTTTTACCTCTATAGTAGTGCATGGCTACTACTGGAAATTTGGAACAAAATCAATCTAAGCCTTCATTCTTGCATATGCAATCCTATGGATATATGGCTGATCAATGATATAAGATTTGTAATAATGAAGGAGCTCACTTGTGATTCCAATAAATAGAAATTAATTAGTAGCAAAAATCAGCATAAACTATAATGGCAAACGTAATGACAAAAAAGAACAACCAATAAAGGATCAATCTACCTGAAGAAGCATGTTCAAAAAGTACACGAAATCAGTCACGGATCTAAAAAACACAATAGCTGTAGTCCAGGGCCAGTTGATAGCTATGCACTTATTATCCTGCCTCCAGAAAAAAGAAGCATATGTAAAAACTACATGCTGAAGTAATGAAATAAGATGAATATTAATACTGAAAATCTTGAACAAGCACACAACATACGAATAAAACAAACTTAAACACATACTACCAACGAAAAGTCAAATGATGAACTACAGTTTTCAGAAAAATCTTAAAAGGAAAAAGGGAAAAATACTATCAAATAATCAACAAAAAATATAGTATTTTGAAAAAATTGGAAGAAAAATCACCCACCCTATTTGAAAAAGAAGTAGAAAAGCAAGATGACCTGGGCAGCTATTGAGAAGGGTTCACAAGTTAGAGTCGAAGGAATACTGCAACAACAGGAAATAGGACTTTGCTTCACGGCAACTAAACTAAAACCGTTTCTGAAATCCAGCTAAAATGTCATTTTGAGGGGCTGTGCTTCTCTGATCTGTTTTCTCAACATCAGGTGTTGCACATTCTATTCTCATTAATGGAAATAGCAGGGTTTTGCCCAACCACGTTAAACTTGTATTCGTGTTAGTTTTCAGTAGTTATTTTATTTTCATTTTAGGGTAACTAAATTAGGGCTATTTATGAAAGTTTTTAAGTCCTAGCTAGAACATAAAGAAGATATGATATACAAAGATTTTCTGTTAGAAGTGGATATTGATCCTCAGAAGTCGTGCAAAGTATATGACAAATAAAAGATAAAACAATATGGCAGAGAAAGACACACACGCACATATACATATATATAATATATATGGACTCTTCCATGGAAATGGCTACTGCTAAGGAAGGCCATGAGTTGAAATACAACAATGTATGGTAGAAAATAAGACAAGTGAAGATTTTAGAGCACTACAATTCCTTGCTATTGATAAAGCTATCCTTCAATATAGCTCTATAACAGGGTTTTGCAGGACTTGAAAGGATGTTAATCCAGAAAAATTAAGAGATATTTTAAAGGAATACCTTTTCTCCTTGTCCCAGAAAAATTGATTTAAAAACTTCATAAACATCTAAGTATCTTCACAGGTGCAATAATAACACTCAAAAAGCATGAGAAAAAGATTTTGTTTCAAAAGTTGAATGCCAAGCATTAAAAAAGAAGTATTGTTTTCGTTCAAGATAGAATGACAATAGTGGTATTTAGGTATGCCCTTCTCTCTTCATGTTTCTCTATAATCCTAGGGAATAATCTTCTTCTATTTAAGAAACCTCTAACCAATTAAGAACGCCCTTAGAGAGTTGCTACTAACAAGAAAAAAATAGAAGAGAAGGAATACTAGAACAAAGGTACCATAGGACATGAGTCAAAAAGGACATAAATTCTCTAGAAACCAGAAATTAACAACCCTAACCCACAAAGCCTAAAGGATCTATAAGGAAACAGTAACTCGACTCTCCCAAAGAATCTTGCAAACATGTAAAAGGCGGAAATGATATTAGTATCTTGTTCATTTAGACACTTGATGGAGTAAAAAATGCTAATGGAACTCAAATATGCTCTAAAGTAATATTCACCAAAGAAGATTCAACAAATAAAGTGGTTTTATAAAATTTGAACTCCTAAGTGGACGCCTATTTGGTTTGTGCTGCTAAAGCCAATTGGTTTCTGAAAAGATAGCTCAAGTGGTCTAGAACACACATTATCAATTGTCTCTAAAAATCTAGTAAAATCATGAATAGAGTTTTCCAACTGTCATAACAACCGCCTTCTTTCAGATGCTGGACATAGAAGTAGCAAGATCAAAACTCAAAATCAAGTTGAAAAGGTTAAGTTTCTATACTAAAAACTACTTTTTAGAATCATATTCAAGAACACAACATATGAAAATGTAATAACTTTGGGAACAACCAAACTTGATATTTCCATAACCAAAAATTGATGAACTGTACCTTTTCGATGTACAACAAGAAGAAAAACAAAGGGTCTATGAAAATCGCCACCAAGCAAGAAATGACAAAAAATTGGTTCCACTGTTGAACAACTTGTGTATGAGGATTCATGATTCCAGGAACACATGAACTCAAAAAAGAGAAAAATCTTCTAGCGCAACTTTTGGCATCCCCGTAAAAAGCATTATGGAACTGAAAACAAACAAAAATAAGACTGTATAAATAAGTTGAAGTTGTGGCACAAAATGATTCTAGAATAAAAAACCCTATAGGTCAGAACATAAGTGTGTGTATATAGAATTTTGATATTAAATTATATTATAATTTTTCCAAAACTAGCATGTATAAAATAATTACAGTTGCATATATGTGAATATATGTATGAACATATGCGTGCTCTATATAAATAATGTATGTATATCATAAGTTCTAACAAAAATTCCCAATATTAACACCAAGCTCAACACAGGTAACATCATAACCATGTGACTGGAACTTCCATCAAACTTGAAAGATCTGCAATAAATTAGCTAGCTAGAGTTTTACTGTTCTTCCATGATGCTGCTACGGAGTTGCAACAAAAGTATAAGGCACATGAAAACAGCATCAGAAAGAAAAATTCGCTAGTCAGAGTAGGAAAAATACCTTGGCTTTTTGATGTTTTGCTTGTCCGGCTTGGTAATTGTAAAATGTCGGACAAGTTGTGCAGTAAGGATCGCTGCACATTCCCAATTGTCCAGACCTCAGTAAATGTTCGTTTTTTTTAGCATAGATGTCTTCAGACCAAAAGTTTTGTTCCATTCCACTAAAAGAAGGATATGTTTGTATCTTATGTTCTGCCATTTGAATACTTGTAACACCTTGATTTGTTCGCAAATTGTTTTCCCGATCACGGCTAATATATAAAGGGCCACTCATCTGTATAAATGGTGTTCTTCTCTCATTCCGTAGAGGCCCCGTATGGCCAACAAGATTAGGTTGAGGTTCATAGGACTCTGTTGAGTTCATAGGAATAGAAAGTGAAGTGCTCCTGGTCCTGGAAGCAAATACATTAAGCCGAGAATCCACATTTTCATCGGATAAACGGGAATCTGACAGCATTGGTAAATCATCTTTCTCGTAACCAGCCATTTCTTGACCTGCAAAAGAATATCAAATAGACTAAAATCCAATCCACCAAAAAATAAAATCCCAAAAACTCCAATGTCAGTAACCAATGTAGAAAATCTTGACTTCTATGTTCTATGATGGCAAGAAGAGCACTTTCAAGGTGAAAAGCAGTACATTTTTCATTGAGCTAAATCTATAACAGGTAATTTTACTTTAGACTACAAGTTGAAGAGGTGCCATCCTTAATCTCAATGCTAGTACTTCAAAAAAGATTTCGAAAGATAGCACAATTTTGCAGAATTTTAGGACTTAATTCAACACTTCTTCTTTCACCAAATTATTTGCTTTTTATGAGGGCACCTCAGCTCACATCCTCTAATTGCATTAGACATTCCTAAATTTTGTTCATTAAACAGTAACAATAAATAATACAATCAAGTTGAAAACCTTTGTGCTAGAGTTGTTTAAACAAATTTCATCATTCATTTCTAAAAGACAATTCACAATCTTGAAAATTTTCTCTCCTTATGAACTCTGTTAAGCAGGTATGAAAAAGCGCTTTTAACAAGGGCATCAAGTAACCAAAAGTACTTCTGAAACAAACAACAGTTCTGAGTTCTTTAAAAAATCTGATTCATGACACCAACCACATTCTCATAAACCCCAGTTAAAAGTTTTACCCATGTAGACAACTACGAGACATACACCAGAAAACTAACCTTCTTGAAGTTGAGTTCTCAGCAACTGACTATGGAGAAAAGAACCCTTTGTTCTCTATAATTGGCTGCAAGTAAAGACCTTGGAATTCATTTAATGAAAACAAAAAGTCCTTCTTCCACAACAAACAGCAGTTTTGAGCTCTTTAAAAGCTCTGATTCATGACACCAACCACATTCTTATGAACTCAGTAACAATTTAAACCCATATACACAAGTACAAGACACGAACAAGAAAACTAACCTTCTTGAAGCTGAGTTCTCGGCAAGTGACAACAGAAAAAAGAACCCCTTTTTTCTCTATAATTTGCTGAGTAAAGAGCTTTAAACTCATTCAATGAAAAACACAAAGTACTTCCACAACAAACAGCAGTTTTGAGCTCTTTAAAAGCTCCAATTCATGACACCAACCACATTCTCATGAACCCAGTTACACTTTTACGTTTATAATACAAAACCACAAGACACAGAAAATAAAACTAACCTGCTTGAAGCTGAGTTCTCAGCAAGTGGAAATGGAGAAAAGAACTCTTTATTCTCTATAATTGGCTGCAAGTAAAGAGCTTTGAACTGATCATTTAATGAAAAACACAAAGTACGTCAACAAACAAAAAACAGCAATTTTGAGCTCTTTAAATCTCTAATTCATGAAACCAACCACATTCCAGTTACACTTTTACCTTTATAATACAAAACCACAAGACACAGAAAAGAAAACTAACCTGCTTGAAGCTGAATTCTCAGCAAGTGGCAAAGGAAAAAAGAACCTCCTTTCTCTACAATTGGATGCAAGAAAAGAACTTTGAACTCATTGTTGATGAAGTGAATTGGAAACTTAACAAGCTGTGAACGACAGTGAAAGAGAAAGAGCGAGAGAGAGAGATGACTAGACTTAAAAGAACCCGAAAGACTTTGAAAAGTCTGTTGGTTTGTTGTAAGCAATGTTTTGGCTTCATGTTATTGGCCACTTGCAGCTATCTGCTTTAAGGAGTTGTCGCCTCTCTCTATACGTGGAAGTTCTTTTATCTGTCAATGGTAAATTACATTTATATTCTATTAGTTTATAAAATAACAATGATACCCCTATGTGGTTACTATTGCTTTCTTTTCTATTTTTTATCATGTTTGTGTAATGTATAATACTTGTTTATTTATTATTTTAATTTTTTAAATAGAAAAAAAAACAGATAATCATATATATAATTAAAGGGGTCCATGGACATCCCTCTTTGTTTTTTTAGGTATATTATGACAAAATTAAAGAATTGTATAAGGCAATCTCAAATTTTAAAATGCAATTTTTAATGATTCAATATATGTGTCAAAACTTGTGTAAAGAATGTACGGTTTTTATATTGAAACCGTAATTAAATATTGAGAATATACAAAACTTAAAAAACATGATTTATGTGTTTTCGTTCTCTGTTTAATACTTATTATAGTGTTTCATATTTTTATTAGTTCAAAAAATAATATGAAACGCATTTTCAAATTTCGAAAACATAAAATCAAGCTTTTTATTTTCATTTTGAGACCAAAAACTTTAAATATAATACCAAAAGAGTGAATTTATTAGTTTATAAGCAAACAAGGATGAGATTATCCTCAATTTCAGGTTTAGGGTTTAGTAAGAATAACCTCACCATTTTAATTTTATGAACTAACAACAACTCTCCAATCCATCTTTCAAAATTATAATTTTAAGCATTAAATTTAAAGGAAGAAGGGGGAATATTGTTAGTTTTTAAAGTTAAGGTATGAAATAGACTAAAGCTATAGATCAGGAGTGAAAATGTAATTTTCCTAAACAATCAACGAACCAATAAAGATTAATAATAAATAAAGACTACAGAGTTTACTCTTTTGGTCTTCGGCCGACCTTCCTGGAACTTGGCCCATTTGACATCTTTTATATTTTGTCGTAATAATAATTATAAAAATTATTATATTTATTTGTATATCCGTCCAATAAAATTTTTTTATTTGTATAATCCTACATATTTTAGTTTCTATTTTCGTAATTGTATTTTTTTAAGTCAATTAACATGTGATATTCAATAAAAATATCATTAACATGTGATAAAAATAAAGCAAGAAATAGACACGAATCTAAAAAGTTTGAGATCGAGATTTTAAAGTTTGAGAATTTTCAGATTGTCCGATGTTTTAATTTAAGCCGAAGGCTAGGGTTTGGGGAGCTTGGTTCTTTGACCCAACCTTCAAGCAATCTAATTCTTAATTTATGAATTTGTTGGGTTGTTTGGTGGTGAGAAATTTGTGAGAAGATGCAAGAAAGTTAAAGAGAAAATGAGTGGCATATGCTTGTGAAAATGTGTGGATACTTCATGGTGGGGAATTGGTGACTTGCAAGCAATAAAGTGGAGATTGTTTTCAAACTTACAACAAATTTCGATATATTTTTTAAATGATAATAACAATTTAAATCAAATTTTGCTCGACCATGTTATAAAATAAATAATATTAAAAAAAAAACCCATTATCGTTTTCTCGAACATTTCAAATACACTTCTATTGTTAACGCCGTTTCTCTTTATTTCAATTAAACGTTACAAAATAGACATCAAACCAATCTTAACTATTTGGAAGTCAATTTAGTGTAAATTGAACCCTAGGCCAATTGGTCCCATGCCCATATTCGTGCTATTGAGAATTAAAGTTCAATCTGCCCAATGAGAGATGCATCTCCTTGAGACATAATTTGAAACCTAGAGTTAATTTTCCCGGCATAGTACTCAATTTTGTTCAAAGAAATAAATACATTTATACTTTTCTTCTCATACTTTGCTATCAATTTTGGACCCATTTCTTGCAACCAAATTAATTCAAATTTCATTCAACAAGTCATTTCCTATTTCATGACCTCAAAGTATTGATCTCCGTGTTGACCTCAAATATGAAATTTAATGTATCGAGATCATATTCTTTTTTTTTTTTAAAACAATATGTCCGAATCAATTTGCACGTACATCGACTAATCACTATATATGAGTAGCACAACATCCTACCATACACCTCGACTAATCACTCATTTAGATTCTTAAATCATGGTTTAAGTGTTATTTAAGTAATAATCAATGTTTTGAGTTGGTTGGAGTAACAGTACACTATTAACATTATTATATTGGATCTTAGAGGATTGAGTGATACAAAATAATAATTCATTTATAGAATTTGTCTAATAAAATCTTATAGTATATCTTTGTTCAATAGAAAAAAAAAAAAAAAGTAGCCATGTCTAATGTGTTAAAATTAAAAAAGATGGGAAACTTATGGAAATAGCCATATTCGAGGGATTACTTTAAAATTTAACATAAATTATTTTCGCATAACCTATTTTAATCATTTATCATATAAAATGACATAATTACCCTTGTTTCACGACTTCGTAAAACAAATTCTCAACCCAACATGCTCGCTAGACAACACTTGACTAACACATGTTGATGTCGAGTCCATCCCATGTGTGCTTACAAAAAGTTTTAGGTACCAAACACACTAAACATACATTAAACACACACTAATCATCCGATTTGATTATATACATTGTCTAGCAGTATCTAGCAAGTTGAATTCGAGGGGCAAATTTGTCCATATAGAGTTAAATAGCTTACGCGAAGATAATTTGGGTTAAATTTTAAATGGTCCTTCAAATAAGGTCATTTTCAATTAGTTTCCAGGAATTATAAAATTTTAAAATTATGCCATTTTTGTAATAACCAAGTCCAAAAGGACTAATTTGAAAAAAAATCTAAAACTAGGTTACTTTCAAAATAACGAAGCCCAAAGGGCGTATTTAAAAACAAATTCCCCGCCGCTCTCTTGAAGCTCCTCTTCTGAAGTCTGAACAACTCCAGCTCCACCGCCGCTCACCACGTATCCTTCGTCGGAAAGCGGCCATACACGCGACGCCGGCAATCACCGACACGTGAGCTCCGTCGAGATAGGCAGCAATTGCCGCCGCCGAGTTGTTTTTGTTACGGTGTTGTCAGTATGTTCATTATTAAACCCTAAACCCGCGCTTTCTTTGTGTTTTTGTTTCCTGGCTGAAGACTGTGTGGTTGAAGGTTTCTATATTGGACAAGAGGATGGGGATATTTGAGCCGTATAGAGCTATTGGATACATAACGAGCAGCGTTCCTTTTTCGGTTCAACGACTTGGCAGCGAAACGTTCGTTACTGTTAGCGTGGGAAAGGCTTTTCAAATTTACAATGTATGAACAAATGTTTCTCTTCTTTTTATGCTATTTCTTACTTTTTTTCTTCATTTTTTTAAATTATGCGTTTCGGTTATTTTGCAGTGCGCTAAGCTCACAATGGTACTAGTTGGTAAGTTGTTAAATTAAGGGAAATTTTGAACAAGCAATTAACAAGTCTCAAAGGCTTCTTTTGAAATTGCCTTTAGTGGTAGGAAAGAGCACTGCTAAGAATAGTCACTAATGTGAAATGTTGTTATTAAAGGTCCTCAATTGCCGAAGAAGATCAGGGCACTTGCTTCATATCGTGATTACACATTTGCGGCATATGGTAATGACATTGCTGTTGTCAAGCGTGCTCATCAGGTACCTATACTCACTTAAACCAATTCGTTTTTGTTTTATATTTTCGTTATTATGGCTGAATGAATTTCCTCTCTAGTACTAAAGGGAAAAGATGTTGATGGTTTGCCAGGTAGCCACTTGGAGTAGACATAATGCCAAGGTTAACATGCTACTATTATTTGGAGAACATATTCTAAGTGTTGATGTTGATGGTAATATGTTCATATGGGGATTTAAAGGAATTGAGCAGAATCTTGCACCACTTGGGCACATTAAGCTAGCTGACAAGTTTACTCCTACCTGTATAATGCATCCAGATACTTACCTAAACAAGGTAACTTTTATAGCATTCCTGTCATGAATATCCGGCAGTAGACTATTCATTTTTACAATTCGGAAGTATGTGACAGGTATTACTGGGTAGTCAGGAAGGTACATTGCAGCTTTGGAATATTAGCACAAAGAAAAAACTTTATGAGTTCAAGGGATGGGAATCATCTATCTCTAGTTGTGTTTCATCACCAGCTCTTGATGTTGTTGCGGTTGGTTGTACTGATGGGAAAATTCATGTTCACAACATTCGTTTTGATGAAGAGTTGGTTACATTTACAGATTCTACAAGAGGCTCTGTGACTGCCTTGTCATTCAGCACAGGTAAGAGCCCCGGCTTGTGGTTTATACTGTTAATCAAGTACTGCTATTGTTGTTAACTGTTGAAGGTACCATGGTGCACTCTGAAGCTGAATTTTCTAGTTTATTGTTCACAAGAATCATTCACCTTTATTTTTCTTTGAAAATTGATCTAGGTTTCATGGTTCATCAAGCCAGCTGTCCAAAATGTTAAATTTCATGTTAGGATGATTAGCTGATGATAGTGTGAGAATTATAATAGAGTTGTTTTTGGATTGTGTTGCTTATCAGTTGCCAGGCAGCTATTGTAAGCTGAAACTCTTGTTTCTCACGTAATACACATAATCAAGTTCTACATTATTGGTTTTGTGAATGCATAGACATTTGAACTCTGAGTTGTAGTTGTGAAATATATATTTATGGTTGTAGTTAGTAAATTAATTCTGCTTTATTTCATTACTCATTAGTTGTGAGCTTTGTTTCTAGAGTTAATGCTCATAAATTCCTAGTGTTTAAGTCTTTTTGATTTTTAATTATGAAGAAATTAAGCATTTATGCTAATGGACATGGTTATCTTCCGTCTTCTTAGATGGACAACCTCTTCTAGCGTCAGGAGGTTCATCTGGTGTCATAAGCATATGGAATCTTGAGAAAAGAAAGCTCCAATCAGTTGTAAGAGAGGCTCATGATAGTTCAATTGTTTCATTGCACTTTTTTGCTAATGAGCCTGTGCTAATGAGCTCGTCAGCAGACAATTCAATCAAAGTGAGACGAACATCTTTCTTTTTTCAATTTTTTTTATGAATGTCATGAGTTATAGTATATAATATAGTTGTAATCTGATTCAGTTGACATATGATTGATTATTTGTATAATGTTCATTGAATTAGACATTGCATTTGACATATTAACTTTTGTAGATGTGGATTTTTGACACAAGTGATGGAGATCCTCGTCTATTACGCTTTCGAAGTGGGCATAGTGCTCCTCCACTTTGCATCAGGTAATGATGCCACCCCCTGTTGATTTTAGGTGGCTATAATATTAACATATAGCATGATTGAATTTTTCTTCTTATATCAGTTTATAACCCTGCGAGTCTTTATTCTTTTTGTGATATGGTCTTGTAAGATTTCAGTTTCACGACAGTCTCATTCTTACAACTTTGTGCCTTATTCTTTTGTACCCTGATATAATGTTATTTATTTTAAGGTTTGATAAATTTTAGGGATTTTTTATGGCTTAGAAGCAAGAAAGATTATATTAATTAAAATAAGATACAATAATTTTTTTAAGGAATTGGAGTCCCAGACAGCATCTGTTTTGGTTCTAAATTCTGCTTATGACAGGTATTATGCCAATGGGAGACATATTTTATCAGCTGGTCAGGATCGTGCATTTCGCCTATTCTCTGTCCTTCAGGTTTCACTCCACTCATGGATAGAATAAGGATAATTTTAGGAGCTCTATCTTTTATGCTTTTTAAATTTTATTTTTGCAATTTGTTTATTTTGTTTGCTATTCATTCACTTAGTTATGTGTTGTGATCAGGATCAACAAAGTCGGGAGCTTTCACAACGACATGTATCCAAACGAGCCAAGAAACTCAGGATGAAGGTATGGATGGGATGGCTAATACCTTTCACAGTAATTTGAGGCGACATTAGTATGTAAAATTAATCAGCAAATCTACCTATTGTAATTTGTGAATAATGTGTTATTAGTTCATTCCAGTTTTATTTTTAGTTTTATCATGCCCATCAGCAATGTATAATCCCTTGATAATTGTATGTGAGTCCATGTGACTTTTTTGACTAATTACATTGTTGAGACTTAAGGTTATATCCTTATTATCTAAATTGCCAAGTACAGTTAATTTTCTATGTAATTATTGATAATCAACTACGTGGTGTCTTATTTTCCTAATTTTCAGGAAGAAGAGATAAAACTGAAGCCTGTTATTGCATTTGATTGTGGTAAGATCTTTCTCTTACTGCTCTTAAAAAAATTACTGTTCATATATAATTATTGTCCAAAAGTTCTTGTAGTCCATTCTTTTTAGTCATGATATCTTATTATTGTTGTTACTATTATAGTTGTTATGTTTTTATGAGAATCAAATAGGGAGTTAAGAGATTTATTAACAGGAAATAGGGGTATAAAATAATCGAAGAAGCTCCACAGAATCCCTGTGCTATCTGCGATATGCAAAGTTTGAACCATTCCAATATATAAAAATTGAGACGATCCTGTAGAAAAAAAAAATCAGGCTAACAGCCCTCCTAAATTTTAACTAAATGCATTATTCTGGTCAACCATTTGAGTTCTTATTTTTATTTTTTCATATTTTGTCACCTTCTATCCTAATGAAGAATAAAGAGACATAATGACTATAATGAAAACAATCTGTGATTAATAATTTGTTAGTTTGTTTCTGTCTTTAAATTTATTTATTTTTTTTTTTCTTTCTTTGTCTTTGACCGAAAAAATCTGCCTTAGCTGAAATTAGGGAGCGAGATTGGTGCAATGTGGTTACATGCCATATGGATACTGCACAAGCATATGTATGGAGGCTTCAAAACTTCGTTCTTGGTGAGCACATTTTGAGGCCATGCCCGGAAAATCCAGCACCTGTTAAGGTTAGAATTTTTTTTTTAATCTTTCTCATTTTCTCATTCTTTGGTTTGGTGAAATTTCTAAAAGATTCTTGAAACCCTGTTGTTTCCAAGTGTGTCTGATGAATTAGGAGTCTGGCTTCTTTTGAAATTTCATATTTTTCCAAATATTCAATATGAGAAATAAATTGGACCTTGACATACTATTTGATTTATCAGTAGTTTTTAGATATAATCTGCTGGCAAAAAAAAGTAAGTCCCTGGAATCTGAAAAATGTGGAAAATCATTCTGAATGCATCATTTCTTGATCTTTTACATGGATTGAGGTTGATGACCTTTTTGTTAATCTGGTAATAGGCATGTGCTATTAGTGCATGTGGCAATTTTGCTGTTCTGGGGACAGCAGGGGGTTGGATTGAGCGATTTAACCTTCAATCAGGAATCAGCCGAGGCAGCTACCTGGACATGTCAGAAAGAAAAAGCTGTGCCCATAATGGGGAAGTGGTCGGGGTTGCTTGTGATTCAACAAATACTCTATTGATCAGTGCTGGATATCATGGAGATATAAAGGTCTGTATTTTTTCTCTCAAAATTATGTTCTGCTTTCTTTAGCATGTATGATTCACTTGTATGTGTCTGTAAGTGTGTGCACGTATTAACCTTATACTATGCAAGGATTAGAAAACCGGACCGGACCGGCTGGTCGGACCTTGAACCGGCCAGGAAACCGGTCCGGTTACAGGTAAAAAACTATTTTTGAGGTTGGACCCGGTTGGACTAGTTTGAACCGGCCTAAATTCAGCCGGTTCACGGTCCAACCACCCGGTTCACTCAACCTTTACTAAATAAATCCAATTTTCAAATTCATTTTAGCCATTCACTTTCACTCAATCAGTCCACAATCTGACTTCAACTTCAACTTCACTTCATGATCTGCTTCTCCACTCACTTCATTAGTTCATTTCACGCCATTGATCACTCCACTCCAGCGCTGTGAGGTTCTTCCACATCACTTCATGATCTGCTTCCTCATCGACAGCCTTCACGATTTTGCTGGGTTTGTTTAAGTTAGATTTTTGTTTGGGTCTTTAACAACTGAGACAATTTTACATACAATAGTTTCAATATAGTTTTTCTTTTGATATAAATCTTAAAGGAAAGAGCTATTCACAAGGGAAAATTAATTCTCCTTGATTTGTTAGGTTTAGGTTAAATTATTCTTGATTTGTAGAAATTTGAGTCAGGATATTTTATAGTTTAATTGGTTTGATTTTCTGATAAACTTTACTTGTTTGGGTTCCTACCCATGATCCTTTTGCTACAAAAGATGGTGAAGAGACTTGATGTGCATGCAAGTTTAGTATTCACTCT
>WYDK02000017.1:570615-587343 GCA_009867345.2 Toxicodendron radicans
TCCTATTGTGTATAAATTCATGTGTTGATTTCATAGTAAAATACAATTTGATTATTCATTCCTAGTGTCCAATTACAATATCCATAAACAAAAATATAGTCAATTCAATGAAAATCATAATTGATGCATACGACAAATGCTAATAAGAAGAAGAGAAGAGAAATAAAGGCAAGAGAAATAAAATCAAAATTTGCTTACATGAATGTACTAGCTTTCATAACAATGGATATTCTCAGCGACTAATGAGGAAATCTAATATAAAATTGTAAGGAAAATCTAAAAAGTGAATGCAGATACAGTTATGCAAAAATGAAGTCACTAGTTAAGAAAGATTCAACATCTTTGATATAACCTCTTTCCTACCCTATTCCTGCATTAGTGTCGCATTCATAACTCATTACATGCCATCCCCTCAAATATATCTGAACACTTCCCTACTTAGCAGTGCAACAAAAAATCAATGGATTAAAATCAACAAATGTCCTCACTTGCTCTTGGGAACTCCAGGCCTCAACATCAAGGTCCAAAAATCCCACATAATCCTTCAAACCTCTCAAAACCACAATCATGAAAATTCACATTGTTCATAAGAATATAATAAAGTAGCACCACTATTGCCTCGCTTTCTCGCTAAATCCTTTCAAAAAAAAAAACTGATCTATGGAAACTTAATGGCTACTAATCTTTGACCGCCCTTAAAATTTGGAAAGTATTCCAGTTTTCGATGTGAATCAAAAATCATGTTGCAAAAACTGAATCCAATGGGAACCTGCTTAATTCAGTGATAGCCTCAAGTATTTGAATAAATCTGACTTACAATTGTAAATTTCAGAATGAGAAACTTGCAAATTTATGAGTGCGAAAAAATAAGATATACAATCATGGTTAGCTATTTCATTATACAAATAAGTCAATAAAAAATGATAACGGTATGAGGTATCATACAATCACCAGTGCATTGAGCTGAATAGCATCATAGAGAAAAGTGAATCAGAGATTGAGACAGATTAACAAATACTGCTAACATGAAAATTCAATATAGAAAAATTTTCCTGAGTTTATCACAAAGATGGTAGACTATGTATTTCATTCCATTATCAGAGCATGACATGTTATCAATTCCAAGACTTAAAAATAAAATGGAAATTTAATTCACTTTCCACTTCACAGAAGTTATTAAATCGGTCATCAAAGAGGGAAAAGGCAATGAGAGAAGATAGACCTGCACTAGAAAATAAAAAACAAAATGGAAGTCAAACAAATTGCGCTATATCAACAAATGTTCTCCATAGAAGTAGAACTCACTAAGCAAGTTTACATATCTCCTCATAGTCAATTGCATTAAGTACTCTCCCATCATAGACACCCTTCTCTATCTTCACCTTAGCACAGAAATTATTGGTATCAACTGCCAGCGACCTTGCATTTAAACCCCAATACTTGGGAGCTCATCCTGATCAACTCTCAACACATGTTTGTTATCAAGCATCTCAACTTCCCTAGCATATTTATCGATAACCTTCCTTATAACACCCTTTTGCTTACCGTATCCTTTTTCAGCCAAGGCTTTGCTCATGACCTTGATGATAATGCCTCCATACAACCAACAATCTTTTCTGTTGATTTTCTCCCCGACATTCTCTTCGTCTCTCATCAATTCCTCCAATACAGAGCTTTCAACATTTTTGTTGTTTTCTTTGCCAAATTCTCTTATTCTTGTTGTCAACCTCTTTAAAAACAAATTTACTGCCACTGACAAAAATAATTTTATCTTTGTTCAACAATCATGATGATGAACCCAGTGAAAAGCCTACCTTAACTCCAGCCTCCAAATTCACATCCCTTGATGGGTTATCTCCCAAATTAGAATCAGATTTGGTTGTTGTCAATTGCTCTATCGCGGCAATCTCAATCTCCTTCCTTATCTCCCTCTCTTGCTTCTCTTCCTCAACCATATCCAACTTAATTCTCTTGTTTTTCATCTTCTCCTTAAAAAGGGTGGTCTTGGAAGCTCTATCAATACAACTAATGAATCACCCTTTGGAGTCTCCTCAACCTTGCAGTTACCAGTCTGTACCAAATATTTAACGAACTCAAGTCAAAGTAGCCCACTTAGTAGAGTTCATATGAACATGATGTCGATCATGGATGTACTCATTCTAAACAACAGTTGCAGCCACATGACTAAAACGATGGCCGCATTTTATGAGTTTGAGGAAAGACTCCTCAAATTCTTCAAAATATCCGTCAACAATGCGATTAGGGTTTTCCCAAAGATTTGCACCTGATGCTGGTGGGTTTTGCTCATGCAATGGCATTTGAAACCGTTTGCGTCCCTCCATTGCTTCTGACACATCTGGCAGTACCATCTAAGCTTCTGCAATCCTTTTGCTTTAATTCTATTTGCAATGCCCTTTGGTGTGAACTGTGAAGAACTCATTCTTTCCCATTACTTAGTTCATTAAAAACAGAGTCACCTCAGCCACCAAATGGGCTTTCTCTTTATCTCTGCAAACAAATCAATATAAGATTGAAAAACTGAAATTTAAAGCATATAAACACTATTTTAAGCTGTTAAAAATACCGAAATATTACTGTTATTAGAATCAATATAAAACTGAAATTTAAAACATATTCTAACATACCATTTCCAAACTTCAAAAACTGAAAACCAGAGTTTTCAAAACTGCAATTTTACAAAGAAATAGTTAGCTAATAGGCCCACATGATGCAACCCAAAAAGCTATAGACAAAACACATTTAGTCATTGCCGGGAAAAAGAATCACAATTTCTAAAATGCAAAATATTCATTTGCTTATATATATATCTCTGAAGAAGCAAAAGCAGTTTTTGGAGTCAAGTGGGTTTTAAGTCAATTCTTAGCAGCTAATATCACCAAATGCAGATTATCAGTGTGAATGAAAAAGTAAAAATCATTGCTCAACCAGTATGGAACACTATTTTGGCATGCTCAAATTGGTTAGCTATGTATGTTTGCATCGAAGCTTGTACATATCAATGGCAATAGGACCATAAAGTATTTTGTCACAAGTGAAAGAGCTAACGTGAAGATTTATAAACTTCCAGACAAAACCAGACAACATCAAGAAAAGCATACTAGGACAAGTATTTTGGGAGGCATTCTAATAGCCTTGATTTGCACTGTATCTCATCATTTGAGCCCCTAATGATTCTCTCCAGTATCGGAATCTCTCTAAGGAAGTGAGTGAATGCAAAACACGATGATACATTATTTGCCCATTAGCATTTGCGTTGTGTTGAAAATCTTACCCAACATATCTTCTAGTGAAATTGTTCTAAGTAATCATTATTTATGATACACACAAGACATGTAAAAAATAAAAACAGAAACTGGCAACTATATATTTATCTACTCTTAAATTATTCTTAACTAAAGTATAACGAATCTTCTTAGTCTTCATTCTACTGCCTATAGAGCATATATATTACACAATAATTCTTAACCAATATATACACACCAAACACGTCAAGAAGAAATAACGTTCCTTTTTTTTTTTTTTTTTAAGACATTTAACATCAAGCGGTCAAAAAGACAAAGAGCAAAACTTTTGCGCTTCTAAAATCGCATATTTTCTTAATTTTAATCAACTCAATATGAAAAAAAAAAAAGAATAATAAGAAGAAGAACCTGCTGCTTCGTCAGTCTCGCCGGATTCTCCTCGTCGTCAAGGTGCTGATTCTGGCAGCTTCAGGCGGCGCTTAACTGAGTTTCTCTGCGTACTCAGCGACAATTTCCTTCGTTTCTCAGGCAAAGGCTTTGCAGAGAGAATAGGGGTGAAAATAAAAAATAAAATAAAATAAAAAAACAGAGAATATTTAAAATAATAAAATAAAAGAACTAATAATTAAGTTTAAAAAAAACTAAAAAGGGGTAAAAATGGTATTTAGTTGGACTGATAGTAGTGGTAAAAAAAACCGGGTCGGGCCTGGCTTTTTTATTTTCTTTTAGTTAAACTTTTAAAAATTCAATCAATTATGAAGTGAATTAGATTAATTTTCTTTAATTTATACATTCTTATAACATTTAACATTTCAAATATTAATTCAATTTAATACAATTTAAATTGTAATATAAGAAAAAAAATTAGATCTATTCATTTATTTAAAAACAAAAAACAAAATAATAAATAAAAAAATTACAACAACTATTGTTTCGTTAAAAACCTCACCAAGAAAAACTCAATTGAGAAAAAAACTTAATAAGGAAAAATGAGTGTAATAATTGACAATTATTTTACAAATTACAAAAATACAATTTACAAAAGAACTACTTTGAAAGTTGACTAGCTAGGACATCCCTCATATGTATCATATATATTACAATTTTGAAATGATTCTATTAAACTTTCGTCGAGAACCTCATATTGATCACAATAGTGCGACCGTTCCCAATCACGAAGACATGTGAGGATTTCAATCATTTTTTGTGAAAGTTTAGTCCTCCTTTCGGACAAAATTCTTCCACTTGCACTAAAAGTTTGTTCAGATGAGACAGTAGAGATAAGAACGGAGAACACATCGAGGGCAAGTCTAGATAGTACTAGGAAAATAGCTCTCCTGGTTTTTCAATAATTCAAAACATCAAACGTCTCAACCCCACTTGGTATCTGATTAGGGGTTCCCAAGTACTAATTAAACTCATTAGCATGTATCTGTATGGAAGAGAAGGAAGAGTGTTCGGTTGTGTTTTGGGATTTGTTCTTCTTCCGCTCAATGTCTACCCTATACCATAAATCCAAATCTTCTTTGTCGCCGCCTACTGGTTCTTGCACAATCATTGTGTCGTTGTTGGCTCCGTCCCGGTTCGATATCTCATATCTGCTTTCATACAGTGCATATATTTTGTCGAGTTCTTTCCTAATATCTGCTAATTGATTTAGATATTGTGGTTCCCCTAAACTATTACTTAACCTCTTTAATGCATATTCTATACCCACTAGTTTAAGTCTAGAATCAAATATGACAGCTAAACAATAAAGAAAATGAACGGTTTTAAAATATTTTTTAAATTTCACTTCCATTGCTTTTATTGGTTACTTTAAAATTTCTTTATTTCGGTTCTGAGCAAATAAAGTTGCAATGTTTACAAGTATATCTAGTACTAAACCACTAGTAGGATAATACACAGCAGAAAGTTTTAAAGTGTCTTCATAAAAAATTTTAAGAAATGTATAAAATATTTTAGCTACCTCCCAATCAGCATCTACCACTTTATGAGAATCATTCTTCTTTGTTAAAAATTAATTAATTAATGTTAAATAAGGTAAACATGAATCAAACATTAAATATGTACTATTCCACCTAATTGGCATGTGTTGTTCGGATTTGTCAATGGTATAATTTTAATGAACAATACACACGCAAGTATACGTGGTCAACAAGTAATATAGATTCCTAAGAATCGAGTTATTGCTCCCACGAGGATTGTAAAACTAGTTAGTCTCAATTGATGCTCCAGCAATAGTAACAGCAATAAAACAGTGATGATATTAAACTAATCTAAAAGACAATGGAATATTCACTCAACAAAAATGAGCTAATAAACTAAAATAGACCTAAATGTGAATTCTAAATCAACAAAGTAAAGATGACAACAATTTTAGCAATCAAAGATTGATAAGTCGGATTTGAATAAAATCTCTGCTATTGTAATATTGTTGAAAATGTTATAGTCTAACTCAGCAAGACAATTCACTCAATCCAAACACTTAAAATCTAGTATTGTTCTCTCGAACACTCTAAAAACTTGTTTCCTAAGCTTAAACCTAACATACATCTATGTAGATCTGGACTCAAGAAACAGATGAAGGTTCGGTTTGTTAACAATCGTACAAGGAAGCACCCATATGTCTATGTATTCTTCTCATACTCTCGTATGACCCTAAGGGCTTGTATTAATCAAATGATTTCCCTTGTCAATTAGACCTTCTCATCATCTATTTAACAAGTAAGATAACAAGTATTGAATGACCAACTCAACATTGCAACAATACAACCCATTTGATTAAAATGAAATGCCAACATCATAAGCTATATTAAAATAAAGATAACATTACAATAGGAGTTCATGTACTCAAATCCAACTTAAAAGAAATTAGTTCATGCTGAAATGAGAGTAAAACAAAGTAGAAGATACAACCATGAAGTTCATTGGATAAGAAAACACAAAATACAAGGAAGAAAGCTAGGAAATGATTCTTGGATTGCTCAGCTCTTCCTTGGAAATGTCGTCTTCTCTCCTTATAATTTACTGTAAGTTCTTTCTGAATATCTCTCTCAGTGGCCGTTTCTCACTCTAATGAAGAAGACTTGGAGAAGACTCTTTCTATTTTGCTTTTATATGAGAGAAAGTAGGGCAACTTTCGACACTTGGCACAATACTAGGATAAATCATCCCTCACATTCTAGTCACTGTGCACGGAAAAAGTGACTGTCCTTGTCAGGACAGATCAACAACTTTCTAGGACCACAAATCTTTTCTGTTATGCTAATCTGGCGTTTCATGCGCCATCATTCCTTACTGCAAAGTCCATAACATCCAGTCTTCAAGCTTAAACCATTTTAATCCGCGGACAAGCCAATTGATTTGAATCTGTCAAAGGGCAAATTAAAAAAAGTTAAACCTGATTTAAACCAATTTAGAGCAGAAAAACACAATTTCTCATCTTCAAGCTCAATCAACTCCAAATGGCAAATTCATGAAATATTAAACCAAATGAAGCTAAAATAACTAACTTAGAAATAAAAACAATAGCAAAGACTCCAAATTAGGACTATGATAACTCTATTTACAAGAGTTATCACACCCCCAAACTTAAAACTTTGCTTTTCCACAAGTAATGTAAACTAAACTGTATAAACACAAATTAAAACACGTGAAGAGAAATCATGAGAACACTATGCTTCACCCTATGCTGCCACCTTAATCACCCTTAGCTTTCAATACCACAACTTAGCAACTAACCAATTACTCACTTAACAATTTGAAACATAAATCTTGATCACCCTTAGTTTCCCAATGCATCATGAATTAAGCCAACCAAAAATCATAAGCACACATGAGGACAGGCAATCAAAGATCCTTGAGCTTAATTGCATAGAACCCTTACTAAAATTTTCAATCCCTCATCCACAAGACACAAGCAACACATTCAAAGGACAAGGTCAAGGGATTACTATTGTACATAGGCCATCTCAGGAGGTTAGGGGTTCTGTTGAAAGACTTTTTTTTTTTACTACAACACACTCTGCTTTTTGGAAGCCTTTCACAGATTCATAGCTTTTCTGCATAGTTGATACACCATGGGGTTCATGGGCACTCCTAGCTACTTGGCCATTAACTACTTCAGACTGTTGATGTTTATACCTCAGCACTTTGCACAACACATTTTTATTCCACACATCATTTCTACAATAGTTGATACACCATGGGGTTCATGGGCACTCCTAGATACTTTGATATGCAGAACATTGAAGTGTTCCTAAGCTTGTTATTAAATCATGAAACATAAAACACACTAAAGTCCTCCCCCATTTTGAGCTTGATACCTATATTTTTAATGCTATCCTTTTGACCTTTCTTAAACTCTTGAATCTCATTTTAAAGGTTCAGCCAACTTAGCTTAGGTTCCTAAACTCTCCCTATTGATTGACATGCCTCAGAGGCTTACCTTAAAACAACATTTCAGATCACATGCATGCTTCTAAATGCATTTAAAGTCTTTCAAAGTTTTAATAGTCCTAAGCATGAGACAACATCATTAAGCATTCCTAAGCTTTTCAAGCAACATTCAAGGGTAAAGCAACATATTCCCAGTAAATTTCCTTTAGTTTCATCACTCAACACAAACCAAACAGTATATAAATTGCATAATTTGAAAAAATTTAAATAAACAATAGACAACAACACCCCCAAACTTGAGGGTTGTTGTGTTTGCACAACAAAACAATTAAAAACAATGAATAAAATGCACAAACAAAAGATTAAACATAAAGTAGGAAGGAATGAGGAAGAAGAACTCCCTCATTTGTTCAGATTACATTCTGATCGGCGGCGCTGAAGAACGAACTCTCCACTGGAGGAAGCACCTCTCTTTCTCTTTTTGATTTTGGAGGAGTGTTCAGCCAACAATTGTAAATCATCATCGGACGAAGATGAGTCGTTGCCTTTGGCCTTTTCATTGCCTTGCACAAACCACTGTAGAAGTTTGTTAGAGTCATGAAAATGACTCAATTAAGATGATTAAATTACCTAATTGTGCTTAATTTGAATATTTATTAGGACAATTTAAAGAATGTAAGAATTAATTGATGAAAAATCACTTGTTAATTTTTTCTCACAATTTGTGCATGTGTGGAATAATTTATGAGATGTTGTGAGTTAATATTTGGTTGTGATTTATTGTCCAAGGTTGAGATTGTCTTAATTCTGAAATACAGGGGTTAAATGCATATTTTCAGGGGCTAAGTTTGTCACTTTTTAATGGTGTAGGGGTTGAATTAAAATTTGCCATTATTGTTATAAAAGAAAAAAGTTTCAATTGAAACCAGGAGCCTCCAGCATCTCTTCATCTCCCAAACCCTAGCCACCCTTTCATCTTCTCCGATCAGGCTCCGGTGAAGCTCCTCTGGCGACCCTCCATCTTCCACAATGCCATGTCATCCTCACTCCACCATTTCCGCCACCATGAGAAGCATTTAAGCCATCACTGCCGCAACTCCACCACTTCCGGCGAGATTTCCGATTTTTCTGATAGTGCCTCTTCATCTTCCAGAATTTTTCGATGACGATCCAGCTTCTGCAGGCCATCACCGTCAGTTCTGCATCATTTCCCTGCCTCTACGTTGATCTCTACCGCCGTCTCGGCCATGCGCCACTGCGACGTTTCTTCTTCTGCTTTTTTTTGCATTTTCCGGTGACGTTTCGACTATCTCAACATCAATCTACACATATCCAATCCAGATCATCACTTTGCCAGCTCGTCCAGCCACCAACTCGCCTCCACGCGCCACCACGCGCCACCACATGCCACCATAGCCTTCAACTTCAACTTCAACTTCAACGTCTGATTCTGGCCACTTTTCGGTGACATTTCGGCTACCTTTTGGCTGTTTTTCACTCCCCATGTCTATATCTTCCCTTTGGTGTGCTCGGATATCCATCCAGAGACTGTTCATAGGAAAACTCGTCGAAAAGTTAACGTATTCCGACAAGTTATGACGATTGACTTCCGGGCACTCCGTTGGTCAGATCTGTTCCCTTATTGCACCACCTTGACGTCGATTCCAAGCACTTCACGATGGGCATCCTCGTTTACATCATTCCAACCTCCATTGACATTCCGATGAACGACTAAGTTCTCGGTTGCCCGTTACGGGAGAGGCGAGATCGAGATTGAGGCCCACAGCCAGCGTCATTAGCTCTCGACTAGTTGGAAGAGTTCGATCGATGGATATTCGGTAGTATTTCATTTTGACTATATTTGTTTTTGTTTTGTGTTCGATTTCAATACTTTAATATATTCGGTGTATTAATTTGATTACCGTGTATCCGTTGAGCGTTATTGTTGATTAAAATTAATTGCATGATACTTTTTAGTTTGAATCTGTTAAACGTTGAATATTGCTTTTAATTACTTGTAATAAAGTTTTATTCATGTTTAATTTCATTTCTACGTGTGATGCATGTATTGTGTAATTGGTTAATTTGATATTACGTATTAATGAATTGTATTTGTTAATTACGTACTAGCTAGTGGGTTTGCATGTTATGTTTATCGGTATTCAATGATAGTCTTTAGCCAATCGAACTTGAGTAATCGTGTGAGACAGGATAGATTATACCCAGAGTATCGGGAGGCATTTTTTATTGGTTTGTCTTGCCTTGTAGGTTTAGGAAACCGTAGAGCGTGATTGAGAGTTGTGAGAGTTGATCTCGTATCGAACCAAATTCGTAACGACAACGTTTTTAATATAGAATTTAAATTAGTTTTATTTTCGAGTCTTAAATATTTGCCTTTAATTGATTTAGTTTTTAATTACATTTCTTTCTCATTTTTGTAAATTATTTCCTTAGCGTAGCAGTAATCCAATCAATTCATCTTTTCAATTTTCGTTTATCAAATATATAGTTAGTCATAAATACTTGCTCCTCGGGGATTCGACCCTGCTTACCGCTAACTACGGTAATTAGGAAATTTTGTAATTTTGTTGCCCGTGACGACCGGTCTCGATAGGGTTTGTGTAGGCTCTTTCTCAACTTCTCCTTCTTGTTCAGCAGGGTTAATTGTGTTTTCGCCCTGAGGCACTATTGCAATTTCATCTGCTGCTTGAACAACTGTTGACACATTTGGTTCTTCCTTTGCTGGCGCCTTGTCAATGGCAACAGATTGTCCTATAGACTCCAAGTATTCATTAACAAAAGTTTGAGGATCGACTAACTCCTCATCTTCATTCTGCCTTGTTTGGTCGTCTCCCTCAACATTATCAGTTTGATTCAAAGTGGGTTGATTTTCTGATGGTATACCAGCTGAGGGGATTGAAGGCTCATTGATAGTTTGCTCAATCATGGGTTTCTTGCCTTTCTTCTTGTTGACAATTTCCTGATTAGGGGAACATCATCGCTTTCTATAGCAGATGATTCTGGTGTGGGCGCATTGGTGTGACCTGCATAAGACCACACTTGAAGCAACTCATTAGGAAAAGATGGGAATTTAGGGTATGGCTTCGTGAAATTGGCCATCAATGCTTTCTTCCGGGTAGAATTCCTGGCTTCCAAATATTTGTAAAGCACTTGTTGTTGCTTCTCCATGAATTCTAGCCGAGACATCAATCTATCAAGCATTGGCAGGGCTTGACCCACACCAGCAGTGCTGCCACTTGCGAGCGCACTAGCACTAGGTTGCGAGGGTGGACTGCTTGAAATGTACTTAACTCCACATCATTTGCTACCTTCTCAATTACATAATTGGTAAATGCCTCTTTGTTTAAAATGATCTCTTCATCCTCCTTTTATGGGACATCACAATGCTTGCAGATAACAGTAATTAATGACGGGAAGAAAAGCTTCCCAAGCCTCTTCATGGTCGCAAAACATACTTTTTTCACCAAAATACTATCTAAATTAATTTTCTTTCCACTCAGAATACAATAAAGTAACACCATTCTATCTATAGAGACAATCGTGTCATGAGTTGTAGGCATGATTCGATTCTTAAGAAAGTGACACCACACTTTAGCAATAAGGAGTAGAGAGGAACGTTTTACCATTTTAGTGTTTTGCTTGGATAATGTCTAGACAGTGCCAGGAACTGTTGTAACTTTGAGGACCTCATTCAGCAACTCCTCCGACGGCTCCTCAACAAGGTTAGAAAAGTCATCATTTGTGTCCTTTAATCTGAACACTTCATTGAACACTTTAGACGTTAAGGCGATGTTGACTCCATAGACCGTGACAGATGCTTGATCATATTCACCAGTGGCATAATTAGATGCGAAGGATGGGCAACAAAGTTCTGCCATTGTCTTTGCTGAGCACATTTGTTATATATGGGGGCGAGCCCATATCTTTGGCCTTCGTAATGACAAAACCCTTTTCCAGCAACAAGTATTTCTGTCGAATCACAACCTCGTACTTCTTCTCAGCTTCAGCCGTCACAAATTTCTTAGGGGTGGTTTGAACTAGAAGGTTCTTTGGAACTAATTTCTTCTGCATGGTGAAGTTATACAAAGAAAAAGTGAAGAACCTTTGGTGAATGCTGTCGCAAAGGTAAGGCATGTATTTATAAGGGTTTGCAAGGGGACAATGGGGACAATGAAGTGGAGTAGTGAGGTCTGAGTGCTGGTGAAAACGTGAGGAGAAAGAGTTGGGATGTTGGTGAACGCTGAAGAGTAAAAATCGGATTCAAAGGTGTGTGTTGGTAAAAATGATAGGGGCGGCACAAGAAGACGAAGTCCTTTTTTTAAGGTGAATCCTAAAACCCCAGGACTCTTGCTGACGTGGAATGTGATTGTACACTTAGTGAAATTTTTGAAATTTATGAAGTCTCTCTATGCTATCTCAGATGTTGTCGCACTTTTAACAACACTCGAACATCTACATGCACATAACCCAAAAATTGATTCCAAACAAGAGGTTGTTCTGCATGCCTGAAAACATAAAATAAGAGAAAAACACACTAAAATTAGTAAAAACAAAATAAGTCCTAAAAACAAACAATGATGAATCAAAAAATCGAAACAAAATGAATTCAAAAAGCTTAGGCTGCCTCTCATGAGCGCTTGGTTTTAAGTCTTCAGCTTGACTTTGCCAATGCTCAAGTCTGATGGTTGAGTGGAATTCCCACTCGTTCTCTGTCTAGTTCTGATCCCTATTAGGTCTTCAATCTTTAACCATTCACTTTGAACTCATAATTGGTCTTCTCATTAACCAAGTCAACTGCCCCATGAGGATAAACCTTAACCACTTTTAAAGGTCTTGACTATCTTGATTTCAGCTTGCCAGGAAAGAGTTTGAGTCTGGAATTGTAGAGCAATACATATTGGCCTGGTTGGAACTCTCTCTTATGGATTCTTTGATCATGTCATTTCTTAACTTTTTCCTTGTATAACTTAGCATTTTCATAAGAGAATTTCCTAAGTTCTTCAAGCTCTAGCAATTGCATTTTTCTCTTATCCCCAGCTACTTGTAAGCTCATGTTCAACTTCTTGATGGCCCAACGCTTCATCCAGCTTTAAAAAACAATCTTTTCGATTAGGACATACCGATTTTTCCAAAATTTGTTTGATTTCTCTATTGGAAATTTCAGCTTGCCCATTGGTCTGTGGATGGTAGGTAGTAGCTATCTTGTGTCTAACTCCATATTACTTCAGCAAAGAACTCACCAATCGATTCACAAAGTGTGCCTTCATCACTAATAAGACATCTTGGAGTTCCAAAAGTAGTGAAAATGTTCTTTTGCAAGAACTTCACAACCACCTTGGCATCATTTGTAGAACAAACTTGAGCTTTCACCCACTTGGATACATAATCAACCGCCACTAGAATATAATTCATACCAAAAGAATGGGGAAATGGTCCCATGAAGTCAATTCCCCACACATCAAAAAGTTCAACTTCTAGAATGTTTGTCAAAGGCATTTCATGCTTCATTGAAACATTACCCATCCTTTGACAACGATCACATGATTTGAAAAACTCTTCGGCATCCTTGAAGAGAGTAGGCTAGAAAAACTCATATTGAAGGACTTTTGCTGTTGTTCTTGACCCACCAAAATGACCATCATAGGGTGTTGCATGACATTGCAGAAGTATGCTGGCGCATTCTTCACTAGATACACATCTTCTCAAAATTTGATCAGCCACTTGCTTGTATAAATATGGGTCATCCCAAAAGTAAAATCTCACGTCATGCAAAAATCTCTTCAATTGATGCTTAGAAAGGTCAGGAGCTAGAATGCCACATGCCCAGTAATAAGCAAAATCCACAAACCATAGGCATTCTTGATGATTCATGGCAAGTATTTGCTCATCAGGGAACACATCTTTAATGGCCACATTGCCATGAGTAAACTTCTCATTTTCAAGCCTTGAGAGGTGGTCTGCAACTTGGTTTTCACAACCCTTCCGATCAACAATCTCCAAATCGAATTCTTGTAAGAGTAGAATCCACCTTATAAGCCTTGGTTATGAATCTTTCTTTGAAACCAAATACTTGATGGCTAAATGATCAGTGTGA
Source organism: Toxicodendron radicans (assembly GCA_009867345.2). NCBI lineage: Eukaryota > Viridiplantae > Streptophyta > Magnoliopsida > Sapindales > Anacardiaceae > Toxicodendron > Toxicodendron radicans. The sequence continues at coordinate 584,395 of WYDK02000017.1, forward strand.
ACCACCACTTTAGTCCTTATAAGGTAGGCTCTAAACTTATCAAATACAAAGGCTACAGTAAGTAACTCCTTCTCAGTTGTGGTGCAGTTGAGTTATGCCTCACTCAAGGTTCTACTTGCATAGTAAATGGGTGAAAAAGCTTACCTCTCCTCTGCCCCAGCACAACTCCAACAACATAGTCACTTGCATCACACATAAGCTCAAATGGAAAAGGCCAATCAGAAGCTACAATTATAGGTGCTGATACTAAGGCCTTCTTCAATGTTTCAAAAGCAACATGTCATTCCTTGGTAAACTCAAATTTCTTGTCATGCTCCAATAAAGAACACAGGGGTTTGGCAATTTTTGAGAAGTCCTTTATGAATCTTTTAAGAACCCCGCATGACCCAAAAAACTTCTAATTCCCTTTATATTTGTGGGGGGAGGCAGCTGCTTAATGACATCCACTTTAGCTCTATCCACCTTAATCCCCCTAAATGAGACTTTATGGCCTAAAACTATGCCTTCTTGTACCATAAAATGACATATTTCCCAATTCAATACCAAGTTAGTCTCTTTACATTTCTTCAGTACCCTTTCCAAATTCTGCAAGTAGGCTTTAAAAGAGTCACTGAATACTGAGAAATCATCCATGAAAATCTCCATGCAATCCTCCACCAAATCAGAAAATATAGACATCATGCAGCGCTGGAAGGTTGCTGGCGCATTGCATAGCCCAAAGGGCATCCTTCTAAAGACAAAGGTACCATAAAGGCAGATGAATGTTGTCTTGGGCTGATCCTCTGGTGCAATGGCAATCTGATTGTACCCAGAATTTCCATCTAAGAAAAATAAAACTCTTTTCCAGCCAACTTTTCAAGCATCTGGTCAATGAATGGCAAAGGAAAATGATCTTTCCTTGTGGCATTGTTGAGTTTTCTATAATCCATGCAAATCTTCTAACTAGTGATAGTTCTTGTGGATATTAGTTCTTCATTATGATTCTTGATTACTATCATACCACCTTTCTTGGGGAAACATTGAACATGACTCACCCATTCACTATCTAAAACTAGATAAATTATCCAAGCATCCAACCATTTCAAAATCTCTTTCTTCACAACTTCTTTCATGGCTGGGTTGAGTCTTCTTTGCTACTCAACAACACTACAACAATCATCTTCAAGCAAGATTTTGTACATACAAATCGAAGGGTCAATTCCCTTGATATCGGCAATACTCCAACCAAAAACTCTCTTGTGTTGCTTGAGTAGTTTCAACAATTGTTGTTCTCTATCTCCAGAAAGTGATGAGGATATGATAATGGGAAAAATATCCTTTTCTCCAAGATATGCATATTTAAGATGGCTAGGCAGTGTCTTCTACTCCAGCATTGGGGGTTATTCAATAGATGGCTTGATAGGCTTCAAATCCCTTTCACCTAGATCAAGAATTTCGAACTTTTGCCCTAATCTGCTAAACCTCGAGTTCCCCTATAGTTAAGCTATAATCACATTCTCTTCTTCACCACTATCAAGCTTGGATTCATCAACCAAACAGTTAGGTCCCTTTGCTTGTTAATCAGAAATGTTACCACACATTTGTTATCACACAAACTTTTTTGCACAGCGAAAATGTTAAACAACCAGAAATTTTACCAAGTTAAAATTAAGAGTTCGTTGAGTTCTTTTTATTGCAAATGGAGAGCATTCAATCTGAGCATAAAGAACAAAGAACACAACAATTTGCATGGTTCGACTGAAGCCTACATTCATGGGACCTGGTCCAGGAGAAAACATTCCACTATAGAAAACATTCATGGTACAATTACAAAGTTAGAAACAAGCATCAGTTATGAAAAACTCCCTTTTGTCATAACGCTTCCATCTTCATACTCTGGTTGCACCCCGTTCTTCTACAACTAGTCTTCACCTCGCAACACTCACGTTCAGCCTGAGTTCTTCCCAAGTACAAGACGTTGAAGCCACGTTTCAGTCTTCAATCATCACAACAACATAACCAGCAAATGTTTAGTGGACTGAAATGACGTGAATGTGCTCACACAAACCAGCACATAAATGAACCAACAAAACTAAGGATGATCAAGATATTTAAAAGATAAATACATCCAAATAAAATGAGACTGAACAGCCAAGAAAACACTCTGAAAATCCGAGCTCATAGAAATGAAAATGGCAGACACCATATGTTGTTCATCTCCGTCTCTCTTGTATAAAGAAGATGATATAAAGTGAAAGGCACGAGAAGACAAATTGCCAGGTGGGTAGATAGGATCACAAAACTTTTTCACACAAATAATCTTTTGTGTGCGCCTATAAAAAAGTAGGGAATGTCAGCAAAGGTACACTTTTTTTTTGCACCATTCACTCATGTTGAGACACTTCGAAAGTGGTCCTAAAAATAGTACCTTAAAGCAAATCAAAACAAATCAAATAAATGAAAAAGATAATAAATACTAATATCTTTAAAAGGTGTCCACGTCAGACTAAAAGAAAGAAAAATATCTGAACCAAAAGGTGCGCTAACATCGCACAATGTACAGATATTAAAACAATTAAAGTCTGAATGGATTGTGAGCACATCAACCATTGTGCTCACAAGTTCATAATATGACAACAAAGATTTCCAACACAAACAATCAACATTAATAGCCCAACTACTACAGAATGTTTCCATGTCTTCCATAACAATGTTGTCCATAATGTCCACAACAGAGCATTCTTTTGAATCATCAAGAAATTTCATGGCATATTTTCTAGGGTTCGCACTCTTGTCTTTTCAAGGTATTAATATCTAACATTAAACCTTGGGTATTACCGTAAGGCATTCGGGATTAACCCACATTCTACACCTCTTAAGAACTAGAGTACTAAACAAAGAACCAATTCGCATTCGGCAGAGCGTATGCTCGAACACGAATCATCCATTCACTTAGAGCTAAATGTTGGG